>JAVQJD010062284.1:0-14486 GCA_036023655.1 Nannoperca australis | reverse complement strand
ATATATATATATATATATATATATATATATATATATATACACACTACACAAGATCCTGCCCAGCAAGACTTGACAAATAATGTTCAAGATAAAGCCAACATAATCCTGTGGACATTTGCCAGCCTGGTGGAGTTTATTCTGCCAACTTGCTAACATGCAGACTATCCACAGCCCACATGTGGCTGGAGTGCTGGTTCTCACTTTCAGGGGAGGCAGAGGTGTCACAGGAAGTCAGATTACTATCCACTGGGTGTGCAAGAGGTCTGCAGCTGGAGAACGGCTGCTCCGAGAAGGCTAATCCTCAGGGCTTTGAGTGGGATTTTGTACATAAATGGTGCACACACATACCCACACACATATGAGTGCATACACTTAGGCCTGTATACAGACATAAACACAAATCATTCTGGCAGACTTGGAAGACACTGAAAATTGGATTTGAAGGAAAATTCTGACATCTTAACATTTTTAATTGTGTACACAGTGGCACCACAAAAAAATTTAATAAATTAAAACAAACACAGATAATCAAACTAAATTACTTGTTCAAAAAAGAAAACGATAAAACTCGAAAATTATTACCCAAACTGTCTGTTCCATCCACCACAGTTTATAGAGGGACTTCCAGCTTCAACTTTGACCTGTGCAATGAAGGATTATTACATTATTACTACACTCACTTTTTGTTTTGCCTCCAACTAAAGTCATTTAGATGATCTGGGTAAACTGATGGCTTGTTTATAACCTGTTTAAAGAGATATTGCAACCATACTCAACAGTATGTTGTTAAGTTAATTCCATTTGTCTAAATAAGAATGACAATAAAAAAAAAAAACAATCTCATGGTGTTTTTATGATCTTAAACAAACACCATCACAAGTGAAAAGTCTGATTACTCATATGTATTTCCTCATGGGACTTTGTTGAAGCAATGTTTTCCCAGATATCAAGAGTGCAGTGTTATCATAAGATGAGAAGATAGAAAGGATGGCTAAAATGAGTCAACAGCCATGCTAGCGGCTCTGTAAACTGAATCCTCAAATGCCTGCTAACATGCTCAACTAAGGTTAAAGCTAGGCTAATCAACACTAAACACAAAGTACAGCTGAAGCTGATGGGGGTATCTTTAGTTTTGAATATTGAAAAGTTGATCACTAAAATTGTCTCAGTTCATTCAAATTTCATGCCAATCCATCTGATAGTTGTCGAGACATTTCACTGAAAACCACTAATGTCAACCTCATGGCGTGCTAAATGAATAACATAAAGTCAAGGATTTACCAAAGTCGTTAGGATACATTTTCTGGGAAGTGGATGTGTATACCAAATTTTGTGCCCATCCATCCAATAGTTGTTGAGATATTTCAGCCTGGACCAAGTGGTAGACTGACATTGCCTTACACAGCAAAAAATTTGAACCACGTTTTAATAAAGCTGGAATTTTCTTTTAATTGGGACCTTGGATGACGTTTTTGTAGGCATAAGGGAGATTCCTATGTCCTACCATGCAACACGTTTTTTGCTATGTTTTTTCACTTGTGAATGCTTCTGTATAGTGTGCATGTATCCCTGTGATTGAGAGCAAAAAAGGGGGGATGGAGCGTGGGTGGGTGTGAATGATTCTGACATCATCACCGCCTGCCGTCTCGTTCTCTTCCAGTACCCTGATACTGACAGGTCCTCTATTGTTCCAGCATTGCGTGGGCTCCCAAGGTTCCCATGTGTTAGAAATCATCCACCCACGTGCTACAGCAGACAGGGGCCCTAGACTATGAAACTGTATACTGAGAGTCTGTGGGCTGCAGGACGGGCCCTGATGAAAGACAGTGTGACTGTAGAGAGAATAACAAACGCCAGGCTCCTAGACAGCATGCACTACACACACACACACACACACACACACACACGCACACGTACCTGCAGACATGCATGCAGGTACACACACACAAGGTAGACAAACGCATACACACATTGTCATGCTACAGGCTCAAACAGCCCAGACTTAAGGGCCAATGGGAATTGGAGTGTGGGGGTGGGTGGAGAGATGGGTATCACGATAGATGGATGGGTGGTGGTGGATATGGTGGATGAGGAGATTTAAAGAATACTGGTTCCTGATGGCTGAGCCTATTTCTGGTTCTGCTCAAAGCTGGTTTGGATGCAGGCCAGGCCAAGTGTGCTGGCACAGGTGAACACAGTCACACGCTTGGCTCACAGTCCCCCCACAGATCATTAAAATACAGAGAGGACAGAACTGGGGAGTCTGTATATTTTCAAGTGGAGCTGGGCTCATTGTGTGGCTACATCTGCATTTATTGAAATCTTCTGCAGACCTGGATGAAATACTATTTGCAAATATTTGTGTCGAATTTTTTCTTACTCTGCTTGAGTACCAGATGGTTGGGAAATTTTACCCTATTTGAAAATGGATTTAGCATTAACGTGGTCAAAAACATAACTGATGCTAACAGATGTTTTCTGCAAGTTTAGATCAAGTTTATCTTTAGCATTTATTTACATAAAAAATGTTCACAGGGATTTATTAAGAAACAGGCCACAATGTGAGTATTGTTTACTACATTATAAAGTCATGTGTGAAAGTGGTACTCTTTTTTCAAAATTCCCATGACTAAACTGTGGGTACTACTCACGGAAACTCAAGGCACAGCCTAACATTTTACCTTAAACACTTGTTCAAGCACAAACTGTGACCTGCTGGTGTTGCTGCTACCATGCCCTCTTTGATGGCATTACCTCATACAGGCTCCCCATTGTTGGCTCTTGGTCATCTTTTTTATGACAACACCTGTGCTTGAAAACCTCTGCCATCTTGCGTCTAAAACTTTGTATGGAAACCCAAATCCCTGGAATTTACTGAGAGCAGTAAAAGTGCGACTGATGGTCAGTAACCCTGCTATTTATTGATCAGCCCGTGAGTGTTAAACTTCTACCCTTTCATGCTAACACAAAAGGCTCTGTGGATATCAAGTCCTGCTTCTGACATAATATATGAACAATGTGAAAAATCACATATTTTATCATTACAATAATAGCATAAAAGCCCTGCACTCTCTTATTGTTCAGCTGCATATGGATGTTTAGTATATATTGTAAAGTTAGACCAGTTATTTTCAAACTTTTTCCACAATATCATAGATACTCATGAAGCAAAAGCTAATTCTCAGTCTAAACTCTACTGACGTTACAAGGGAAAAAAGTAACAAACAAAGGCAACTCTATCTTTGGCTTATTTGTTATTATGTTCAGTTCATCTGATATACCAGAAGGTTTTTAGATTTTTTGCAAGACCTACCTTAACCTCACTATAACTCTGGGTTTCAAAGCCATTGGCATTGTTCCCAAAATATCCAGACATTAAAGCTGTCACTTTGGAACAACTTCGGCTAGTAGAACACATGGACATCACAACGCTGCATATTGTCGTATAAAGTTGTTATGATGAATGTGTTAGCAAACAGTTTATACATCTAGCAGACACTGAATAACAATGGTATTCATTTGGAATTGTGTTTCTTAAGTCCAGTATTCACTCTCCTTTTAGCTCTGCTACTGGTCCTCACCAACTCCTGAGGGAAATATCTGGCACTTTAGCTATTTGTCTTTCTGCTGTGTGATGCTGGTGGTGTACAGTAGGTCTTTTTAGAGCTTTTAGTCTCAAAATGAGGTTGACGAGAGCTGAAAGACTAAACCACAACAATAAAGCTGTAGGCCAGAAAACCAAAACAATGAAAGATGCTGAAATGCTCTTTCCCATTATACAGCATTTGATCCACTGTAAGTAGCAAAGTATTGATTAGCTTTAAAGTTCTCTTATTTCCCTTTTTATAATTTATGAAGATAGAAAAACTTATTCACTCTGTGTTCTACGCAAATTTTCTTTTCTCTCTTTCTCTAAAATACTTTTAATTACTGTACGTTCTACATGAGTTTAATCTTATCAATGCAACTGGATCAAAGTACTTGAAAATTTGATTTAGTTTGATGTACAGTCTCTTAGAATACCATGTCTGAGTCTTCCATCTGCATTTTCCAGTGGTCTTAATCTTCAGATGCTTCTGTGAAATCAGACTCCAGAAGCCAAACTCACATTGGATCCTTATATTCAATAGACATGGGATTCTTTGTTGCCCTAGGTTCTGCTGTCTGGCAGCCATGACACCTTTATGACAGCAGCCTGATCCCAGTGCACTCTTGCAGCCCTCTTGTTGATAGCCCCCTTGCCTCCAGGACCATTTCCCCAGCACTCCTCCAGTTGGGGCTGTTTGGACAGATGACCCGTGATGTAACAGGATGAATGGAGACCTGGTAACAATGGCTGAATGAGCTTTTGTGTGTGATGAAGAGGTTTGCTGGTTGCATCAGAGGGTTAAAGTTTCTAGATGTGGGATTGGCTTACCATGGCAAAATCTACTGTTCAATAGAGAGAGTGAGAAGCTGCTGATTTATTTGATGGATATGTTTTTCTGTTATTGAGTTTTCTTGACATGTATATTTCCTTTAGTTTTGCCTCGGAAATTGGAATCCTTTATATAGAAACAACACACGTTATTGACTTTTGGGAACGTTTCAGAAGGGTGGATGGGTTGACAAAGTGCCCAGGCCAAATAACTGGCAGAATATGTGTAAAACAAGTCTTTAAAAATGTTAAACCAAGTGTTCAAAAGGGGTGTACTTTACTATGAGCTGGCTAGAAAGATTCCTCAGTTAGCACAGCTGCTATTATCTTGTCCTACTGATAGTATTGGTCATTTGTTAAAACCCTGAAAACAACCCTGACAAGTGCCCTCTCATGGTGAACAATGACTTGCCTGTCTCAGTAGCAAAGGCAGAAGTAGTGTAACAATAATGAACTTAGCTAATTTCATGTTTATTCGCCCCAAACCAAGCCCTCTGGAACAGCTGTGGGCTATGAGATGATTCTGGCATAGTGGCCACTCTTGGTATTGCAGGCACTGACACACTGACATTGTTGTAAAAGGAATTGGTGTAAAATCACACACACACGCCATATATATATATATATATATATATGCAGGGAGCCTCTAACATATATGCACTCTGCCACATTCATTCATTTAAAAGTGCTTTTTTAAACACATGCTTTTAGTGAGCAACTAATTAACTGGGCGCCATCATGGAATGCAGCAACCAGTCCTTTTGTACATCCATGCCCCAAACAGCCACTGTACTGACTTTAAAGATGTTAGCTGTAGCTGCTAGCTGCACATTCACCGTTTGAGTGGAGAGTGCCTGTGTGTGTGTTCACATGACGTGGTATTTCTATGTGCTCCAGTCTTCTTTTTTTTGTCTCTGTACATTTATGAAAAGGAATCATACAGCCTCGAGATACATGCAGAGTTTTCGCTTGAGTCAAAATAAAGGTAATCTAACGTGGACACGTCTTTGCTTTAACTTACACCACACACCACTAATTTGTGTCTTAGTGCCCACATACATCATTGCATTGAAATCTAGTACATTCAGTCTAAAGACATGTTGGAAGTGTGACTTCAACACTGAAGACCTCCAAGCAGGTCCTGTGTCCTTTTGAGCAGTCAATGTTGTTTTATTAAACAACATTGACTGACATTGACATTGACAAATAATTGTACTTAACTTAAGAAGTGGCAGATCGGAAAACACTCTTAAAAGTAACTTTTGTAAAGGTCTAATGGGTTTATTTGGAAGGCACAGGTCATTGATAGATTACCTATTTATACCTATGTATTTGTTACCTATATATAATATTGTTGCCTATATTTGTTTTGACGATTTCTTGCTAAAAGACTAAAGGTGTCCTGCAGTGTCAGAAACACTAATGTGGACTTTGTGATGTATGATTGTTTTTCACTGGTTGTGTTGATGACTTTGAGCTGGACAGTGAAGCCTGACACTCCAACTTTCATGCTGTGTGTACTTGCTATGTGCTTTCTGGTGAACAAGGCCCTCTATGTTCACTTTGCTCAGCAGACAGTGTGATTGAGTGGTCCTCTGTGTGATGATTTGCAGAGTCAAACTGCTGCTGGATTTCCTGGCTCCACACCAGGCAGGACACAGCAGGTCAGAAGTACCAACCAGAGGGAGCCATAGACCAGAGTCCCATGGCCTGAGGTTCTGGTATCCACTTCGCTTAAAAGGCAACATCCAAAGGAGCCTTTGTAGGAAGTCTCAGATAATTTAATGTTGTGCAGCTCCTCAACTCTGGCCCGTCTTGACTGATTGTGCAATGGAAATTGAAGATTTATAACTCCTGCAGGAGTCGCTAATCACCGGAGACGAGAGGCTTGGGGGGGAAGGATGAGCAGAGGCGGACTGCATGAGTGTCCAGCGCTGACTACCTCTGACTGACTACACACAGGCTTACCCGCCAGATCTGTCCACTTCCCCACAGGTACACAGGCTGACACGCAAGCTCACACACATGCAAACATGCTCACCCTGACATGACACACATGCAAACACACGTATACCTCCTTCAACACAACGGCCGTCCTGGGAGGATGTGCGGAAGAGATCGCATATTTCCTCCTCCCTTTCTGGCTCTTTTGCGGTTTCTGTCTTGCATGTGCGAGAAGCTGAAAACAGACACACAAAACAGAGAGGCTGAAACAGAGAAATAGATTTGCAGGTGGCCTAAAATAACAATAAGGATGAAAAGAAAGGGAGGATGTGCGCCCACGACTCCCAGCTGCTTGGCAACTGAATGAAGGATCACGGAAAGGAGGGCAGAGCAGAGGGCCAGGGAGACAGGAGGACAGTCTTGTTACATTATGTTTCTCATGGGTCCATTTCATTTGACGAAACCCAGTGTACTTTGGTCTTTTGCAGCCACCGGCAAGGTGAGACGGACATGTTTATGACAGATTCTTACTGTCAGATTTAAAAAGACGAGAATTAACAAGAGGCAGAGACTAATGGCTTTTGAGCTTTCTCAAAGTAATGTCAGACGAGTCTGTCAAAGAGAATAAAGCACCAATTCCTCAGCGACCAAAATATAAATGTAAATACATAGTTTTATTCCATTTTAATTTTAAATATGAATTATTTCATATGCAACGTTAGATACAACACACATTGACTCACATGCAGCAGCCCTCCCCTTCCTCCTTCAGACACACAGTCCTACAATCTTATCCCATAATGATGTTATCTTAACTCTCACTATCTCACGTTTTCACAGCGGTGTCCTTCTATATCAGCCCGTCAGATTTTGCAGAAAGAGTCTTTGATGTGACCAACGAGCTGCCGTCTCAGTACCCAATAACAATGTGCAGATGGAGCCCACGGAGCAGAGCACAGAGAGCCCATTAGAAGAAGAACATGCTTTAATTTCTACGGTGGCCTCTTGTAGAGCTGACCCTCACACCTCTGGCGATCCATCAAGATCTTTCCCGCCAAGAGCTGCTGGAGCCGAGGGCTGGGTCTTTCAAAATAAATTTAGACTGAGGTGGGCTGCGGGCATGTGAAGGTGCTTCAGATATGAAAGGGTCTAGAAAAGCCAATGACACAAGCAGCATGCCACCTCTTCACTTTCTCATGCCAGGTTTCCTTTCAGTCACCACGTTCTTTTGAGTTTGAAACTTTGAGGAATTTGGAATAAATAAATAAATAAACACTCTCAAATGTGTTTGAGAGTGTTTTTTCTCTCAAATAATAATCTTATGTTCAAATAATGCATTTCTCATCGTTAAGAAAACTTGAAAGTTTAAAATGCACAAACTACAGTTTCTATATTTTTAAGACTCTTGAGTAAACTCAAAAGTAAAGTACATTACAATTTGAACTAATGAATACAAACCCAGAAATGGTTCTGAATGTGATAACTGTGAGTGTAACTGATGCACATAGTTTTTATAATAACTATATTGTAGTGTGGAAGAAAAATAATAACTTGTCACAGTTAGGATGTCCACTAAATGTTTTTTGGAAGACAATCCAGTGGGAACAGCTCAAACCAGGTTTATCCCAAATGGAAAAATTTATGAATACATTAAATTTAACTTTTTTTAAATTGTTGTTAACTGTGTCATATCAACATAGTTCAAATAGCCCTTAAACACTGATATTCCATTGATGCCACCACATATACAGGCAGAAAAACAAAATTTCAAGTTGGATAGATAACTGTCCTAGAATATGTATAGTATTACACACATGCGGAATGATAGCATTTCAGAGTGTTTCTAAGTATCTAATGAAGTTACCGTGACTACAAATATGTTAACAATACAACTTTACATTGAATGTTTAAAATCTTACTTAACCTTTTTTGCTAATGATGCATTAGCCTCATGTAGATTATATATAGTGAAATGAGTCATAGTTCACCCTAGTAACTACCCCTATATAGACCATGGTGTCAACTGTAATATTTTTGATATATTTACAGACATTTTTCATTAATACTGTTCTTTCCAGATGAATGATTCACAACTGGAAATGTTTTTAAAAATGGAAACGATGTAGCGCAGCTGCTCATTTAACCGCAACATTTTTAGAAATGTGCTGGTGACGTGGTCTAATTGAGAGCCTGCTCACTCAAAATCGAGCTTTTGGCTGAGTTCTCTGGTAATCTGTGCTTTTAGTGGCAATACCTTCCGTATGTTGAAAGCCTGTTTACAGAATATTCCTGTTGAGTGCTGAGGGTGAAGTCACTGGCTGCCCCAAACTCTGACGAATGTTTTCTTATTGCTCTGTGCCCACAGAGATGGTTGCCTTCAAAGAAGAGGCGCTATTTCAAGAATGTTTCCTGCAGCGGAATCTGCTTTTATAATCACAGCTGGGACTGAATTTATCCTTATTTTTGGTGGCTACCACAACCTAAAATTCTGTGCGACTGTCAATTTAGATTCAGCGATGGAGAGCGATATTCTTGGAGACGTGTTGCCTCAACTTGTACTTCTACAGCAACTCAATTATTCCTAAAACAATAAAAATAGAACAAAGTGTTCAAAGCCGTTGAAGGGGTAAGAAAAGTGAAAGGGAAACCTACTTTTTTTCCTTTCTGGGTCTTTTGGCATGGTTGAACATCCCACAATCACAATACCACCAATTAAATCTAATCCATAAATTTGGCCACCCCCTGTGCCTTTAAAAGCAGCCTCTATGGTGAAAGAACAACATTCCAGTTTCATTAGTTTACACTGCTGATATTAATACTATCATTACAATTGGACATGGTTTATTTTGACTACTATTACCACTAATACAATAATAGACCCTAATAGAGGCTGAGTGAGGGGGGAAATGGGCACAGGATCGACTTGGAGTTATTCCACCTCAAGCAGCTGCAGCAGGGGCCCAGAGAGGTCAGACATACAGTAACACTTGACCCGGACTCTGTGTGTGTGTGTGTGTGGAACAACGACCCACCCTCCCGCCAACTTCAGTCCCTGCAGACCAGCAGAAAGGGCAGTAACCTCTGAAGGCTTTGTTTGGTTGGCCGGAGTCTGAGCATAGGCCCACCATTGTAAGTCTGGGGACTCCTATGCTCGAGCTCTTGTTTTCTTTGGGAAGCAGGAAATTGGATGACTGGCTACCTGCTACAACAACATCCTGTACTTGAGAAGCCGTCTTTTCACCCATACCCACCTATTATTTCCCTTTTCCATCATACGCAAGTGGTCAGCCAGCAATCTTTTTTCATTTTTTTTTTTCCTCTGGTCCTGGGGGCCCCGTGCGTGGGTTTGTCTAGGTTCCACTCAGGTTGAGATCAAATTGGCCCCATCCAGATGCTTCCGTTAAAAATAGTGTGCGGGGGCCAAATACTTTAGCTTTTGGAGCCTGACTCCACCTTGTCAGGTTAATGGCCCTTTGTGAGCTGACTGGAGTGACAGTGATGGTGTGCAAAAATGAATGTTCCTATTCAAACACACGTACACGCACACTCAAATCTACTTATAGCTCTGTCAGTGCTTATCAGGTCACTTCAGACCAATCAGAACGATCTGTGTTGGGTCTGAAGGAGACCACTCGCCACTAGGAAAACATTCTTAAGGATTATGATGCTATAGAAAGGATCTAGGTGGGTGTTGATGAGAGCTGGTTTCAATCTGACCTCAAGGATATCCGACCTCCCTGTGAGATAATGATGAAGAAAATCATGCCATCATCTGAAGGGATTTTGTGTAAAGTTTGCTTTGGGACAGGGGCTCCTACTGAACACCCATATTACACATCAGGGCTGCTAGAGGAGTCAGTTAATTTAAAGATATATATATATATATATATATATATATATATATATTTGGCCCATTTGGGGGCAGCGGAACAAGCTGTGAACATGACATTAACATATTATCACCTCATGAAGTTGATTTTGCAAACATGTTAGGAAGCAATTTTAAGTTGTGTCTCTGGTGACCTGATGAATTAAAGTCCAATTTTCCCTCCCCTTTTGCTTGTTGTTTTGGTCTTCACAAATCCCTGAGGGAAATATCTGGGTCTTTAGCTGCTAACTGCTAGCTGCCCACTATGTTCACTAGCTAGTCGCTAACTTTATCTGTGTGCTGTTTGCTGCCTGCTTCTGCTGAGAACAAGGTGGGTGAGAGCAGTGAGACTGGACCAAAATACAAAACCAAAACAATGAGCTGAAAGATGCTAAAATGCTCCAGACAGCTGAGTGGAACTGCAGAGTCAAGTGATAATTCTCTGTTGGTTTGTCACCATTAGTAACCCTTCTCACATTCCACAGTTTCTGGATCCATTATTGTTATAAAAATGTTGTTTAGTGCAGCTTTAATGTCACAATCAAAGAAATGTGGCAATTTAGAAGTTGTTATTTCTGTATGTTAACTTGACGTCACCATTGTTAATCACACCTACGTAGCTCTGATTGGTTGTTTTTCCCAAACAGGGAAGCAGCTGAGCACAACACCAGACCTGTTGGAATTGCTCTAAACAAAAATCTGAGATATAGGCGTATCTCTGGAACCAGGTGGAAATTTGACTTATTAGTTTTGATGTCAGCTGCCAACATCCAAAGCAAATGGAAGCAAACTTCTCCTCAGTTATAATTTTGTTCTCAAGTCTTAGCAATTGTCATGTCTGACCAAAAGCTGTGCACGTGATAAAACCATCAGCCAAGGATATAGATCTATCTACTGTCCAATCATATCTCAATTGTTGCGGGTGGAAGAAATTATCAAGATATTTTCCCCATTTTGCAGCAGATGATTTATTCTATTTGCAGAAACAGGCAACATCTGTGTTTTATCAATAACATTCAACATGTATAAAAAGGAATAGTAAAAAAATGCTTGACAGAAAAAAATCTTTATTCTAGGAAAAAGAAACGGACAAAATGAAAAAAAAACCTATCTGATTCTAAGGCACTTATGGCTTGGCAACACTTGTGCAGTCTGAGTTTTCCCAGGTGGTTGTAGTCAAGCGTCAAAGGCCATGATTACAATACTGGAACCAAAGGCGATGCACTCAAACACAATCACATCACTGATATGTCATCACTTGTCTTAAAGCTGCTGTCTGGACTTTGTCACTGATCTACAATGACCATAAGTATCACCTCTAATATTCAAACACTGTCAATGCAACAAGAGGTGGTTTTTTACCAAAACTGTATCAAAATGCAGTTCATTATGGACATAAATCAACTATTTACAACAGAAAACAACAAAGTCGATGCTCAGTGATTTCTTCCTGGGGATTAAGGAAGAGTCTCTAATTTTGTTCCTGAAGCTTTCCAAAGAAATAAGTGAAGGTTCCATTGTGCTGCATTGGTGTCCAGTTGACCCCATTCTCTATGTGTCACACGGTTATTTGCATCTCCTTCTCATAATGCAGACCTCTTTGTTCATTCAGAGCTGGGTGAGGCAGCGGAGTCTATGTCGTCATTTTCCTGGTCGTTGGGTGAAGACGACTGTCCACCCTTCACTCGCTTCCATTTCATCCTCCTGTTCTGAAACCACACTTTCACCTGTTGTAGAGAAAGAAAGGAAATGCTATATTAGGATATGCATGAATGCAGATAAAGCCAACTTAAAAGTGTGTTCTTGATTTTCATTTTAAGAAATTATATTAAAAAAATCTGATGCATATATGGACAAAATGTATGTTCGGTTTTTAGTGTTCTCCATTTAATTTTTTTTAAGATTATGTCCATTATGTTGATTAAAATCAATGCATTTATTAGTGGATCAATAGTAAATATATCTGCTATTTCACTATTTCAGTACTATCTATAATCTATTGCAGCTTAACAAATACACATATTTGCATATTTCTATGATACTAAATTGAATATCTTTTTGAAACGGTTAGTTGGACATATGGCAGTTAGCATATGGAAACACTATTTTTCACTATTTCTGACCAAATCATAGAGCAAGTATTTGAAAAAATAATCATCACATTAATCAATGAATGAAAATAATTATTAGTTGCAGCCCTACTAGTTTATAGCAATTAACACTACAACTTGAGTACTCAGAATAAGGAGATAAAATAATATGTATCTACACTCAGACACAGTGCAGAATGTATCTTATTTCACCAAATTTGAACTTGTAACAGGATCACTGTAGCTTTTCTCTCTGTTTTGCAAATTTTTGTAAAATTTACAACATGGTCAGCAGAAAAATAGACAAATAATCCCCCACAAATCTCCCAGGGCAGTGTATAAATTGGCTCGGTTAGCGTTGGCCTTGCAAGGAGCATGAATCGTCCGTACAAAGCTCTCGTTTCTGGCTCAAAAATCTCTGCAAATGCAGGCAGAGAGTATCGTATAGACAGTAGGTCAATAGAGTCAACTATTCGGATGTCAGCCTACACAGGAATTGAGTTTACTCGCAGTGCGGATAGTGCTCATCTGTGTGTCATGCTTTAACTGTCCGGACAAGAATAGAAGCTAAAATAAACACTTCCTGAGACTCAAAGAAATGACAAGGAAAATGCAACAGAAAACAACTGAAGGGTGAACATTTGTTAAGTCTGTGATTGAGAACTTTCACTCATGATTTTCTAAACTCATAAATTATAGTTACAGGTGCATGAACTGTAGTATATATATATATATATATATAGATGAATATCAGGCTGTGGATAGACAGATTGTTAATAGGTTGTTAGTATGATGTTGTGTTGAATATAGAAAATCCCCCGACTTATCTATTAAGCTAATACAACCGGTTCAAACCTGTCAAATGCAATGACACTAAGCCTTTGCTCTTTTCAGATTTTAAGATCACTGTAGCAGCTCAAGGTTGCATTTCTTTTTTCACTTGAGAATCTCAGGTCAAGGATGTTTTAAAGTGTCCTCTGCACATCCCACCAAGTATTCCCGCTTGCAACTCCCGGATTCAGATGAATCTGTTCCCACATACTGCAGCCTCTTCATCTCCCAACTTTTTCTGCTCATTGCGACTGATTGAAAGGACGGCATAACGCCAGAGCATGTAGGATGAAGTTGGAAAAAGCCGACAAGTTGCAGTGGGAGCTCTGAGCGAAGATGGAACCTGGCTCTGTGAGTGTGTATGTCTGTACAAGTGTGTGCATGTGTGTGTGTTCCAGTGATCTGGGAAATAGATTTAGGAGCAGACGGCAGTATGTGTGGTCACTGTGGCACAGTGGCCTCATTAGGAGGAGCTGGGACACTTGGCCTGACAGGCAGACTTGGGTTTTTATCCAGCAGCATCGACACATGTTCGGCCGATTTCATCAAGTCTGGAGCTGCCACCCACTCATTAAAGCTGCATGTCATTCTGCTAGAACCACAGGATGAAAAATAGTTTGGAAAAAATGGTTCATTATAATTATACTATATGGATTATAATATGTGTATGTATTATTGTTATTATGTAGTGGAAGAAGAGAGATTTAGAATACTGCGGATACTGTCCACTTTAAAGACGTGATTACCTTGTTGGAAGATATATGTGTTTTATTTTTGTGCCCCTGGAGATCAAACCATTTAAGTTATTTATGTTTTTGTGGGAATTTTATTTTTATACTTTTTTGTTTCTTTTGGGGGGTTTATTAGTAACATTTTGGAGTTTGAAAAATGACAGTAGGAATAGAAAAAATCATTGGTAGCTGATCGTTTGGCATTCAAGAAAAAAAACAAAATATAACATTTTTGAAAGATATTTCTTTCCATTTCCTTAGTATTTGTAATGTAAACCTTTCTGCTAGATTTTGTTTTCCTGAAGTAAACAAAAAGTCTGTTGAAAGATTTTGTTTTTACTTAAGTGACTGCAAAAATAAGACTAAAAACAAAACTTACTTCTTTTATATTTACAGCACTTAAATGACACATTGTTTCTATAAAGTGTAGCATATTGTACGATATTATAGTGGAATTGTATTTTAGTTTGAATGTATTGTATTTGCTAATGTACAAAGATAATCTGTTCTTAGATTTAATGCTCTTTTGATTCTGCCATTGGCAGCGATGTACTTACTTATAGCACTTGTGATTCATCACCAGCCCTTACAAGTCTGATGAGACA
>JAVQJD010062283.1:0-13157 GCA_036023655.1 Nannoperca australis | reverse complement strand
TTCTTTAAAGTTAAGACTAGTTTAAAGTCATCTTCATTGAAAAGTACAGTGCTTTTCCTTCAAAAATAAGGACATTTCAATGTGACCCCAAACTTTTGAACGGTAGTGTATGTTTACTTTATTGGTCACATGTGCCCCTTGCAGGACTTTGGTCAATTAAGGCACTTAAGTAACTGAAACTGCAATTAATTCAGTGGTGATTTTATATTAACTCTGCATAATTTCCCAATCTGTGGGTATGACGATCTTATTAGGTTGAATGTGACCCCAGATGACACCTCACGGAAGATGTTGCTTGTGTCTGACTTTTAAAGAACGACCACTATGGAGGGGCGCGGTTCTGTGACTAAGACAAAATGCCAACAAAAACATAACCAGAATAACTAACCAGACAATAGATAGCTGATGAAGTATTCTTAATGTACACATGCACCATATAATACATTTTACAAAAGAGCTTTTAATTTAATTAAAGCACAAGTCATTATTAAACCTCATTCTTCTTCTCCTTATCCTCTTTCTTTAACACATCTCCTCTCATTCTTCTCCTTGACCCTCCTTACATTTTTTCCTCCCTCTTCCTCCGCTCATCTTCCTTTCCTCCCCGATCTTGTCTTCTTGTCCTAAGAGACTCTCTCTGCACATCTCTCCTTCTGGCTCTCTCAGACATTCTCCTTGATTGATTAACGGACAACGTGACCACTCCCCTTGCGATTTGCTTTTAATTGATCTTAATTGATCTTAATTAGTTTAAAAAGGTTAATTAACATGTTAATGAGGGGTGTCAGTGTGATAGGTTAGTTGATTAATTAGTGGAGTTCTTAACAAGCTTGTGATTGATTGGCTACTTCCTGTCAGCTGTCAGTCATCTCTGTCACCTTGTTGCGGGTTCGGTGGCTGAAAGAAGTTACTGATTATGAGTTGTTGATTTGAAACTTCACACATTGTTCCTAAAAATCATTTAATTTTCCAATTACAAATGACACTTGTAACCACGGTGTCAGCTGCCTGTTCAATGTCATCAGTCGCACAATGTGTGTTGCTCCTTACCTTACGATATTTAAAGATGAAATTAAATTCTACAAAAAAGATAAATAGTAAATAATTTGCTTAATTTTGAGTCCTCCTCAAAATTTGATTTTGCTGTCTTCAGGGGTCCTAGTCCGAGACCCACCGAGGCACCCCCTATTTTGCACTCTGCCCACAAGTCTTTTTTTAATTCAACTGTAATTTTACCCTGCAAGCCAGATGTTGTTTTGGTCTACTTATTTCTACTTGTCTCCAGGAGAATAAATTATAATGGCAAAGCCCTTGGGCAGTGTTAGTTTAGTTTAGTGGAAAACACTGTATGAAAACAATTCCAAATATGTCTCAGAGAGACTAAATGAACAAATCTGCTTTGGCAGTGTTAGTTTAGTTTATAAGACACTGCCATGGACCTCAGAGGGAGACGTTTGGCTGCCAGCTAGCTGGACAGACTCTGTGTGTGTGTGTGTGTGTGTGTGTGTGTGTGTGTGTGTTATAGGTCAGCCACTCAGCTCATAAAAATCTCCTCCTTGTGCTGCTGCCCAAATAATGAAGTTCTGAATTGATAATAATCTCCTAATGATTTATATCCAAGTTTGCAGAGAGGCCGAAATAAACAAAGAACATCACAAAGGAACATCAGAGAAGATGAGGGAGGGGAGGTGGTAAAACAGTGAGGAGATCCAGAGCAGAGATTAAAAGAGTGAGAGAGAGATGGAAACCAACAGAGAAAAAGGCAAAAAATTAAAATAAAAGAGAGCGAGATAGCCAGAGAGAGACGGGGGGTTTAAGGAGATAAGTCATTTGGCAGTGAGGTTTGGCAAAATATTTAAGTATTAAGATTGAGAGTTTGTAATGTCCCGCTGTCATCCTTTAGAGAAAGTGGAAAGTGAACGTGTGTGTGTGTGTGTGTGGATGGATGGCTGTGTTCTTGGACACAGGAAGAGCCTGTTCATGTATTAGTGTATTTAGTAAAGCAAAGCCTGCAGCACCTCTGCATGGCTAAACAAAATTTACAGAGTTAATTGTCCATCTGAATGCTTAATTGATACTTAAAATGATTCACAATAGCATGGTTTTATAATAAGCCGTAGGCTATGTGTTAAATGAAAGAACTTAACCATTTCAATTCAAATATCTCCCCCTAGGCCACAGAGTTCTTGTTAAAGTGACAAATCCCTCCCATTCACATTATTTACATTTTATTCCCAAGATCTCAGGAAACTCTTTTGATATTTACAGAAATTATCAAATATTTATTAACGCTAGCATTTTTAAACGTACATTTATATTATCAATAGTATGTTATTGACCATGTTATTTTATTCTTTTTAATTAGTGTAATATTCATTCAATGAATCATATTTAATTGTGTGTTGTTTCTCTCATGAATTGACTCACTGAGAGTTTTCAACTCTGTCATGCAACATTTTCATCACAGTATAATTTCATTTTACTCAGTTTCAATCCTTATAAAACACAGCCATTCAGTCAGCTCAGGAGCTATGCAGCTTTTCAGCTGGATCCTATTGAAACTAATTGCAGTGCTAAAAACCAGCTACATTCCTAAAGTGTAACTGTCATTCACAAAGTCCTCCAGACAGTCCACTGGTCAATCTGAATTTTACTACTGTTGCACTTACTCTAAGTAGCTCGGTTAACAGTGTCAGGCAAAAGCCTAGAGTGTCTAGTCAGTCAGCCAGTCAGTCAGTCATTTGGTCTGGCAGTCTGGCAGTCAGCCAGTTAGCGGGTCAGTCAGCCAGCCATCTAGTCAATTGAATGGTTGCCAGTGGTTCCATTTACTGTACGAATTTTAGTCTGAACACAGAAATAATGTCTGGCTCTTATTAATGAACATTAACATTACGGAAAGTGGAGGGTTATGAAAAGTAAGGGTGGCAATGCTGCAATGTCAATATTCTCTCTCCAACATCAGAGGCGGTTTTTCTAATGCAGAATGTTAATGACTGAATAACTCTTTAATGCATGTGCAGTGCTGGTTTTATAAATAAATTACAGAAGACTTTAAGGAAAATGTTTACAGTTAAAGGACTCAAAAAGTAAAGGTACACTGGTATTTTAGGTGAATGATGGCCTCATCTTTTACATGTATTAACACATTTCTAATGTTGTGTCAGTGTGTGGGGGGGGGGGGGTCTTTCATCAGTTTCACTTTCCTTTCAAAGGCAAAACAATGAATACAGGTACACGAAGACCTGTTAGATATGAAGTGTATGTTAAAGTTGACATATGTAATGTTTTTATCTAAAAAATAATATCTTCATCCATTTATATGGTGATCACAAAACACGTGAACGTTTTCATACTTTGCAGAAGCTGAATGACTCGACATGTCTGCACCTGTCCCGATTCAGCACCTGCTAAAAGCAGACCTAGTTTTCTGGAGATCTCTTCCAGCATTTCACTGAATATTTTGTATTTTCACACATTAAAATCAAACAGAAATCCATGAGTATCACACTGTGCTAACCATAGACTGTATAATACTGTATAAAAAGATGGACAACATGACAGCCAAAACATCTCTGTTATATATCTCTGTTCTTGCATTCCTTTTTATTACAGTAATCAGACTGTATTGTTATCTTAAGACATGGGAGCCTGCAGTTAAGTTCTATCTGAGGTTTTGCAAATGATCCAGGTGGGTTTTTTGTAATGTGCTGTAATGTAACTAATTCAGGATGATGAAACATGATGCAACCAGCGCCCTGACAGAATGGAGGGAGTGGTTGGATTGACTGCTTTTGCTGACCTTCGGTGGTCACCCTGTTTGAATTCGAGGTAGCACCTCTAAATCAATAGGCTCTTTCTGCATTCAAAATTTGAAATGTCTAGAAAGCAATTTTTTCTCCAACATCAGCATAATGAAAATGCCACACTCATCTTCTGAATGCTGTATGTCAGTGGGAACTTGAACCTGACCCTAAAGTGTGACTGTTTTTACAATGACCCATGCACAGAAAATAAGAACAATGCAATGCTTTTTTTTGCGTTCTTCCTCTTGAATGCGAATGAAAATTATTAATTTGTTCCCTCAGAGTCTGCCCCCTTGTGGCTAATATGAGATATGGATGATACACAACCACATTTTTGAGTTATACCCTCATGGGCATAGTGCATGTGGGGTGCTTTTGCATCTGTGATACTGTTTCCACTGAGCTGCAAAAATAAATATGCATTACAGGCAGATACTTACTTAAAGGCTATTTACAAACTGGAAAACTTTCATTTTATTATTGAAAGATAAGATAATCCCATCAGGTGTACACTGGCTTCCATTCCTCTCTAATTTACCATTGTTTACTCATTCTTTATGGCTCTGCGTTCAGTTCCATCTCTACTGAGTCTGTCCAAATACAACAGAAAAATCTCCAGCATGGATGGGGTTTAGCAAATGCTGAGGGCCAGACTGATTAGATATTCTGTCCACACTCCTCCCTGCATGGTACTCTGCTCTAATACCCAACCCTACACCCTCAACACCTGGCTGTGAATGTGTGTGTTTGTGGATTGTGTCGCTGCGAGTGCCTGTATGTGTGTCTGTGTATCTGGGTCCATGCACATATGAGTCTATCTGTGTTCCTGTGCACATACAATGGTGTGCGCCCATGTATCTGTATGCATGTCTGGACTCACTGGTGTCTCTTCTGCTCTGTAGACATGTCTGTGCATTCACAAGTGGGTGTTTCTGTATGTATGTGTCTCTATTTTAAGTTGATGAATCTATCAATATGTGTGCTTCTTTGTATTTAATGGGTGTGTGCACCTGTGTTTGTTTGCATCTAATTGTATGTGTGGCTGTATTTGTTCATGTGTTTGTGTGTGTGGGCCTGTTTGTCTGTTGTCTGTATGTGTGTGTGTCAGGTATGAACAATCTGTTTCCTTCCCTGAGGCAGAACCTACCAATCACACCCCTCCATCATCTCTCTTCATTACGTATTCATGACTTTCTGTGTCTGCAGGGCTGTGATTGGCTCTTAATGAACAACTGACGGCATTATCAGTCAGCCAGAGCTATGGCAACAACATAAGTCAGTCAGTACAAAAGAAACACCAGTCAACCATTGGTACGGAAACATTATTCAACTCAAGCAGTGAGACAGTACACCCCTCTGGGAGGTTGACATATTGGATATTGTCGACTGCATGGTGCCTTTGATATGACTCTCATAATGTCTCAGACTTGCTCGTGATCAAGAAGTGCACGCATCTTGAAATGCTGTGGATAATTACAGCTATGGAAAAGAGAACATTTAGCACATGTGGAATGTATCATTTAGTTTTTGTGTAAATAAATCCCCAAGTCCTTTTCCTTGTCAGCCTTGGCTTAAGAACCATTAGTCAAACTGAGTACAGAGACACTGTAAGCCTCAGGGGGTTCATATGAGCTCATAAATCTCTGAACTACCCCTTTATCATCTTTTACATTATTTTGGTCCTTTCATTTCACCAGTACTGGCTTTCACTGTTGACTCTTGTTTTTTGCCGTTATCTAAATCACAAATTGATAATAAATAATAATATGCTATTTCAAAAGGGCTGAGTTAGTTACAGTAAGTGTAGCAGGGAATGTACTTGGTTGAATTAATGCAGCTAGTTTGCATAGATACAATCTGGTGATGGTGTATGATTGCTGGTCTGTGGTTACAAAATAGCTCATCAAATGTGGAGGATGAATACAGCACTGACAACCGTCCTCACCCACTAATTACACTCACTGATCTTCTGATTAACTCAATGTAGGCAGAGGTATATATTGAGCATTGTAGCCTACCTTGTCATTTTACTTATATATATATATAAATATATATATAAATGTTTATATTTAAATAAAAAAATATAATGTTTGTGTGTGTATATATCTTAAACACCTACACAACAAATCAGTCATAGAGAATAAAATCCACTTAGCGATGCCCACAGGAAGAGTTATAGTTCTTAACAAATACATTAATAAAGAATGTATCTGCTTAAAAATACAATATAGTGTGCTGTAAACTATGTATTTAGTGTTTATGTACTGCTTATGAATGCTAAAGGGGTAGTTAAAGTAAAGTGTTACAGAATAACTGCCCATGGGAATTTTTCTGTTCAATTTTAAAAATAAGACTGATATGTCTATGCTTGGAGCAGATTTTCTAAATCCTTCCATGATATTTTAGTCCTCCATTTAGATCATGTGTTACCATAGAGAGCAGTGAAAAAATGTGCTTTCCCATGTGGGTATATTAAAACACCAGCGAGGGGCATCTAGCCCAAAAGCCTGCGAGTTCAATCAAAGTGCGTGATGCCTGTCTGCTCGAATCACCTCCTTAGAGAATGCTTCACTGTTCCACACTACCGGTCTTAAGAAATGTTAAATCCAGATGGTATTGAGGTGAACAAGCAAGACTAAAATAAGTGAGTCATTGAGCTGGATCCTGGCTTGGGTACCAGAGTAGCTGTAGCTTTTGGTAATACATTTTTAAAGAGAATAGATTTTAGTTTTGGTCTGATAGAAAGTACAATACCATGCCTTCTTCAGACTCAAGGAGATCCTTTTGTTATAAAATACGGTTCAGTGTGTATTTTATTGAACTAGGTTTTGCTCTTGTACTGTTGAACTTTTTGTTACGTTTAAAAATCTTTTTTGTTAAATATGCAAGATTTTAGTTCATAAATATAGTTTACTTAAATGCTGCTGCCCTTCCATCTGTTTCTGTCTTCTGTTTGCAGAAGAGCTGCTGCTTGTAGGCTAGAATATTAACATGGGCATATTTAACTTTGATGCATATTCACACAGGACAGGTTTTATGAGGCTTATTAACAGGGGCTTTATACAGTGAATGGATTTGCACAGGCAAAAACAAATATGACTTTTAACGATTTTTGGCCCAGATTCGCCCAATTTGGCTGCCTAACAGGGGGGAAATGCATTTCTAACCTGATTGTAGGACTTTGATCTAGATCAGAGCTTCCCCTCGTTATCAAAAGTTACAAAAGCATGTTGATGAATGTCCTTAATTTCTGACCATTGGGACATGTTTAAATACAAGTTTAATCTAAAGGTAGGGATACAATTATAAAATATATTGTTTCTCACCCCTTTTTGATCTGTTTTACTATTGGTGGTAAGAAGTTTTATGTACACAAATGTGAATAAAACCTCCCAATATCAGAGGGACCAAAGCCCTTATGTATGTGGAATTGTTCAAATGTCAGGTGTGCAATGCAGTGGAATGGAAACTGTATTCATTCTGGTTTCTTGTGAGCTATATTTTTAAATACAGCTGTCTGTGGTTGTTCCATTTTTTTGTGTGAAATGAGCTGAAAACACTGTGGTAAGCCGGAATGTATGAATCTCTGCTCTTAAATATTAGAAATGAAATGCAGTGAGATATTCCTTTTTATCTAAGAGATCGCCAATACTGTGTCAGATATCAAGCGTGTTCCTTTCATTTTGAATATCTATGACACCAGTGTCAGGGAAAATACATTTCATTCTTTGTGTAGGTGGATTTCTGTGGCATTAGTTAAAGTACGGAGCTTAGAGGCAATCATAAACAGCTGTGATACATAAGTATGCTTGAATCAAACTCACTAATGGATCATTTATTTTATAGAAAATATTTTAAATCATATGAGTTCATATGTTTGACCTTTTAATTAATTAATAAAATTACTTCCCAACTTGAAAAGTCTAGGTAACATGATTACAAATGTGAACAAACATTATACAGCCTGGAAATATACCAATACCTAAAGCTATGATGTGCTTTCAAACGGAACTACGTTTTGTAATAAATCACCAAGTGAAAAGTCCTGATCAAGAGGTATCACAGTGGACCTTTAAAGTACAGAATCCTGAGGGTTTTTTTTGCAGCAGTAAATGGACAGGATTTTCCCCATAGCTCATGCAAAGAGACATTCTAACCTAAACTTCAATAAAAAGCAAGATAAATCAAACCACAAAATGTAGCTTTTGTTTCGAGTTACACTGCCTATGGCAAATATGAAAACTATGTGTGTTACCATATGTTGTTTTCTGTCAAGTGTGTTACATGTGGTATTTTGTTATATGAGAAAATGCGTCGAGGTACAGTTAAATTAAGGTGATTAAGTACCCCTTGCAGTTGATTTATGAATGATTGATTTAGGAAGTGTTATCACTTTTAAAAGACAAATGTAAGTATGATTTAAGTACAATGTTTTGTTAATGTCTAACTATATTTCAGCTATACTATATTATATTTCAAACATATAGCAGTTAAACATTCAGTGATAATGTGTTAACAGTTCGTTCCACCAAATGCAAAGTACTGTATGTCACTAATGCTGTGGTATTTATATATTTGAACAAAACAAATTACCCTGCCTAGCAAATGTGTTTATTTTAGACTTTGTATTAACATCTATCATACAAGATTAATTAAGTACCTAATAACACATTTTTCATTCAAATTGAGAAGGGTGGGGGTCTTGCCCTTCTCACACATACACACACACCATGCTCGCACGCATACAGTTGGAACCACATTAAATTATCATGCTGGTAAGATAATTCAATAATGCAAAAATGGAGCTAATGTTCAGCCACTTTACCTCGCGTTAACCATTAGCGCATTAATCGATTTAGTATAATGTCAACATTTTAAGTAGAGTACCACTAACGAATGTGCATGTATATAGCGGCATTAGGATAATTGTCGGCATAAAATACACAGTGTCATGTAAATATGTCAAATAGAGTGTAACTGATATATGTGCATATATGTATCCGCTGTATAACATTAGGACATCTGTAGCGCATTAACTCACCTGCCATTTGTCACCATTCACTGGGTTATTATTAAGGTCATTATAAAAAGAACTCCATCAGACGTTCATGAAAGGGATTTGTCACTGTACTTTGCAATTGAGGACAAGATATATTTGTGTTTAATGTGTTCCTTATTTATGTTGGTGCTGTATTCATTTATTTTGACTGAGTAGAGCATTAAAAAAAATCTGATCAAACTGAGATTACCCCAGGGTGTTTTGTTTTATTATTACTGCATGGATTCAAGTACAGCTCTCGCCCACTCACTTTGTCTTCCATACTGTATCTCTCCAAGCATACATGCTGAGGTATAGTAACATACAGGCACAACATTGCTAACCCTGTAATGATGTTAGAAAACAGAGCTCATGCTGTCAGTTTGTCTCCTCTTGTCTTTGATTTACTCTGATTATAGGAACCATTTATTTTCTAACGTGCCATTATCTGAATGCTTTGATTACAGAGCTGCATCATTGTCATTTTGATTAAAGCTGCAATTTCCTTTACCAGCTTTTGTTCAGAATATGATGGGGCTTCCAACACCTCGACATCTGATGTATGTGCCTGAGTGACAGAGAGGGAGAGAGAAAGAAAGATTAAGCTTCTTATGAACAAAAACCCTGAATGATGCTGTTGTTCAAAACATCTATCCTACTTTCTCACCTCTGTCGGCTTCTGTCTTTCTCTTTTTGTCTCTCTCTCTCTCTGGTCCTCTCACTATCTGTTTCCGTCATTTAAAAATTTACTTTGCAACTTTATAACTTTATTTTTCACTGTACTCTTCTCTCTCTTAGCATTGTGAGGGAGAAGAATCTGCCGTTTTTTTTCTTCCTTCGCTCATTTTTTCTTCCCACTTTATCCAATCTGTTCTCTGATTTTTCTTCTCTTTTCTGTATTCTCCTCTGCAGTGAAGCGATCAGTAGATTTTAAATCGCGGGGCGTTAAATTATTCCCTGGCAAAGACTCCAGCAACAAGTTTTCGATATGTGAGTTCACATCTTAATGTCACTATGGCTAATGATCAGACGTGTTATGGCTTGGTTTGGCTTGGATTGGCTTTGTTTTAGGTTTTGGTTTTGTTTTTTCTGTTAAAAAGGCTGTCAGTTTCAACACTTTTGTGCCTCTGCTTATTGACAACACAGAAAAATCTTATGTTACCTTTGTAGACAACATTTGGAAACACCAATTCACAGAAACAGTACTACATTTTGTGACTGACATGGTTAAAAATAAACTCTTTTTTGATACACAAATGTGTTGAAAGTTCCAAAGCCTTTATAAGAACATGCTTTTGCACTCTGCTTGACTGCTGTGTTTTTGTTATTTGATATTTTGTATATGTGTTTTCGTCACGGTGTCTTGGTTCATGCATGCTTCTTCATGGCTTGCTTTGATATATTTAATCACGGCTTGTTTTTGCTTGTTTTGGGCAATTAGAAAAGAGGAACTAATGTGTCTCTCCAGTTATTCATATATGATCCATAACCACTCCCAGTTAGCAACAAATCAAAACAATGTTGTGGGTTTATTAATCCAATCTTTATACACAAAGGTCCGCCCCTAAATAAGTACAAAAAGTTCCCCGTTAGTTTCGGAACTACCACAACTTTCTTGAACTTTGAGAAGTTGTACGAATAAGTAATTGGAAAGGAACTCCTTAATTAGACACCCTGAAGTGAAATTATCAAGTGTGTGAGCACTAATGGTCACAAGTCATTTGACGCACTGTGATGCAAAAATGGCCCTAATATTATTTCATTCTGTTCAAAGCTTTCTCAACACACAAGAAGTATGAAAAACCCCCAAGGAACACAGAAGTACCTTTGTTACTGAAAATTTCACTTATTAAAGCTGTCAGCACCCACTTTCAACTCCAATATTTTAGTTATTTTACATCCATTTCCCTCTTTATATCTTTCTCACTTCTTTGTCTCGTATTATATCTCCTTTACACTCTTTGTCTCTATTACGCACACATATACATGCACATATCCTCACACAGTTATACTCGTAATGGTGAAGATATTTATGTACTTTTATATTTCTAGATGAATAAAAACAGCACAATACGCACATGTATTACACTGATCTGATTTTGCACACCCAGAGGTTCATACTCATCAATAAATACTGAACATGCATATGCACATATTTGCACAGCTACACGGACATATGTAAAAACATACACATATGCATTGACGTGAGGGCATACACTAATGCATAAAAAATTGCGCACACACACAGTAGACCTTGTGTGATTTGGTTTGCATGCTTGCTAATGATGCATTTTTGAACATTTCAGATTTATTTGCTTGTTTTCCTTATTTGCTTGTCCACTTGGTGTTTGTGTGTGTGTGTGTGTGTGTCAATCTCTTGTATACTGTATGAGCTGAGCTAAGCACAGCACAGAGACACAACCCATCACAGATTCATCCTGGTTTCCTGTTGGAGAGTCATGGCTGAGGTTTGATTCTGCAGATGTGAATTTGTATGTTAATTAGTCTGGCTCTGATTGGTTCAGATGTTAATTTGATTTGCTCTGACTGGTTTAACTCTTCAGTGAAGAAGAAACCTATGTGTGTGCATGTCGGTCCCTGCTTATGTAGATGTTAATGTTTCTGCATTTGTGTTTTTGTTTATGTGCATGTATATATGTGTGTTTGTGACTTTTGTTGGTTTGTTTGTGTGTGTGTGTGTGTTGGTTTGTTTGTGTGCGCGCGCACAGCACTGATACTGTAACCAGTCCCTCTGTTATGGTGTTAATTGTCCAGATGGTCAAATTAGCCGCTCCAACAAAGCAACAAACTATCTACTCTAACAAATACACACAAATACACACAAACAGAACAACCACCTGCTGGGTTTGTTGATACGAACTAAACATGTACATGTACATGTTAGTTGGATAGCCCAGACAGCCTGGGTGGGAGGATGTTTGTGTGAAAGTAGAAATGGGCAGTATTATCACTCGGCCCGTGTTTGTTACACCTAATCGAGTTCTCTGGTATCTGCATTTTTCTTTAAAATAAGATCAAATTGTACCTTGTTGTACTTGTTTCGCAACTAGTGCCAGAACAACACATATAAAAATAAAAAATTTAACTAAATACCAAAACAGCCTACTTGGGGCATAGCTTTTATTTAAAAACTGTAAAATTCTTTGACTTAATCAGTGTTCTTTTTAAATATTAAATTGCAAACTGTGGAGATTAGTTTAGAAATTGGAAATCAAAAATACCATTTGCAAACATTAACAGCTCAATGCTGTTTTCTTTTCAAATTTTCATCTTTGTTTTCAATTAGTGGAATCATTTTTTTAAACTTTGTTCTGTGCAAAAAAAAACTTGTTTAGATGAGGTGAACTGTGTCTTATTACAGCAGCAATAATAACTTTTAGACATACGCAATCGACTAAAATAATTATACATAAGGATAATGTACGCTTCATCCAAATAACACAAACAGAATTGTGTTCGTCTGCAATCAAACATAATTTAATTATTTAATTAATAAAATAAGTGATCAACGGAATACTGCTATATTGGCATCTAGTTGCTGCTTTAGAAATAGGCTGAATATTATGCCACACAAAGGGTATGATTAGTTTTGTTTCCCTCTCATTTGAATATCAGTCCATGCATTTGAATATTAAAATACACCACGGGGTATTTTGTTTTCTGTACAGCTGAATTAAATAAGCACACCAAGACAATTTCTTTCTCTAGTAATATTCCACACACCAGACATTAGGAAAGGATGAACAATTGAAACACATACAAATCTTCAGAGAGGCCTAATTTTACATTCATTGGTGTGAAAGAAAGATGAGGGGAACTCAAGGATTATTCAAATAATTTTACTCTCACCGTGATCTCATTAAGAAATACGAGAGATCCCGTCACGTGGGGCCCTAAATCGAGTAAAAATAGGTCATCAATGGACTCCAGCTCACTAAGATACTGTATTACTACTAATACTTTTGTTGTGTAAGATGGATCCTTCTCAGTATTAGAAAAAAAGTATCACAGAAAAAGAGAGTTTAAATGTACTATGTGTTTAAAGCTTATGAATTGAAATAGACTTGTTTGTGTTTTGCATTTTTTCCACTTACCTGACAGCTATGTTTCTTTGGCTTTCCCTGGGAAGACAAGACACTTTTTGCCTGTTCTCTCTTTGCTCATCCACACACAGGCACACACACACACACACACACACACACACACACACACACACACACACACACACACACACACTTTTGCACACTGTCCGTGGCTCACAGTTACCCTATAAGCTGTGTTTCTGGTAAGTTTTA
>JAVQJD010062279.1:0-32887 GCA_036023655.1 Nannoperca australis | reverse complement strand
AAGTTTGATGAGACATCTTGTTTTCAATCATGGTTCTATGCACTTTATGTAAAGCTCTTATTTGGAAGTCGCTTTGGATAAAAGCGTCTGCTAAATGCCTAAATGTAATGTAATGTAATGTAAACTACAGCGGTAGCAACAATTTCAGTAATCCGTCTGTTCAGATAGCAGCTATGTGTCAGTGAAGGAGAGCCTCTCAAAACTACTGATGAGTGAATGAGTACATTGACTGTTGGATATGGTGCTAGTTTGAACTATATCCACTTTCTGGCTTTTTTTTTTCAACCATATCTCAGTTTGCTCACAGCAAAAATGAAAAACCAAGAACTACCATTTCCACAGTTAGGAGTGAACTTTCCCGCTCTTCTTTGATTGTGCTGGGTAGTTTAATCCATCATTTCTATCATAAAAAAAATTGTGATATGTTTGTTTGTATATTTATAATGTGAATAGTAACTAGTAGCTATTACTATTATTAAAGGTAGTGGACTGAAAAGTAAAACATTTCCTTCCAAAATATAACGGAGGAAAAAAAGCAGCCTTAAATGGAAATACCCAGCAACATTATACTTGAGTTCAATACTTGAGTAAATGTACTTAATTACATTCCACCACTGATGTCATTCTCTTCAAGATGTCATCTTGCTTTACAAAATCAAAGTAGTTGGGAAACAAAATTTTCTGCTAGAATCTAAGGTATAAAAGGTTAGACTAACCATGACGCAAACTCACTGAGGGACTGGGTGTGGGACAATTAATTTGAGTTATATTAGTCATGAAATCGAAAAATGTCTTCATCAGTCTATCACATCTGTACTGTATTTATTATATGATGATAACATTATACTATTCACACAGGTTTGAAGACAGACGTCTGGTGAAGGCACTGGCTATGATCAATGCTATAGAGGTCATGAATAAATCCCCTCTACTGGCTGATGTTAACATCACTCTTGGCTACCGGATCATGGACTCCTGCTCCGATGTCAGCACAGCTCTGGGAGCCACAGCAGATTTCACCCAGCAGGCCGACTGCCACACAGGCAACACCACCTGCACCTGTGGCCAGCCAGTCATGGCTGTTATTGGGGCCTCTCACTCTGAAATATCCATCGCCATTGCCAGACAACTGACTCTCAAAATGATTCCTCAAGTAAGTAGTGAGAAACTGGAAAATGCTGCGGACTCAGGGAAGGAGCTGCTGGGAGTCCAGGATCTGTGGCAGGACTGATGCACACAGCGTTGACTGTTCTAGTTATTAGTGAGCCATATACAATATTCTAATATTCTTACTAAAGAAACAAAAGACGTGTAATACAGTGAAATGATCACGGTAACTATCATGAGTCATTAAGACAAAACCTGGGATTGTGTTTGTGCAGACTATCCACAAGTTGTTACAGGAAAGAAGACACATATGTAATAGCAGGAAAAGCACACGTGTAATTAATAACCTCAATAGGCTGCATTCCACTTTGGTGTCCTACCTTTAGTGCTCAAATATAGTGGCGTCTGGCTCACTGACATCAATGGAACTGAGCCAAACTGAGCCATTAGTAGCACTAACATCAAAATGGCTGCTGTGATCTCCTAATTATTTTATTAGCTCTATTATTCCACTCAGGACACACTTTGCATTTTTAGCTTCTGCTTCATGATCTAACAAAATTCACTTCCATTCCAAATACTTCAATTGTCCCTCAAAAGGACATTTGTGGCAAGCAAGTTTGCAAAACAAATTACACATTTTATTCTAATTTATTTATGCACATAATTATGCAGAGTGACATGCAACAAAGGATGGACTCCAAACAGGGATGTTATGGCCATTCAATTGGAAATGACACATCTCTGGAAATAATCATTGCATTTCTTTTCTCCAGATCAGTTATTCATCAACCGCCGTCATTCTGAGTGATAAGAGCCGCTTCCCGGCCTTCATGAGGACCATTCCTAATGACAAGCATCAGACAGCTGCCATGGTCAGTCTGCTCAGCACCTTCGGCTGGAACTGGGTGGGAATAATTACCACAGATGGAAATTACGGCCAATCAGCTCTTGAGCACTTTGTGTCCCATGCTTCTGAAAAAGGGATCTGTGTGGCCTTCAAATCAATCCTACCTCAATCTGTAACCAGTCAGGATGTCTGCTCTGCTATCACGCAGACTGCCAAAACCATCACCAAGAATCCCAAGGTACAGGTGATCGTGTCATTTGCCAAGCCGACTCACATGCTGTATCTTTACCAGGAGCTTAAGAATAAGACGCTGATAGAAGGAAAAAAAGTGGAGTCAATGAGAAGAGTCTGGGTGGCCAGTGACAGCTGGTCTTCCTCCAGCTCTGTGAAAGGCAACTTAACTCTGGAGGACATAGGACATGTTGTGGGCTTCACCTTCAAAAGTGGAGACCTGTCATCATTCAGTGAGTACCTGAGCAGACTGAAGGCAGCTGGATATGACTATGCATTGAAGAACTCATTCATGCAGGAGTTCTACATGCAGCTAAATGCTAGTCAAGGTTCTGGAGACACTGAGCTGGTGTCTAAAGCTGTTGACACCTTCAGAGAATACATCCACACCGACTCAATCCTAAGTGTAGAGATGGCTGTGAGCGCCATAGCTCAAGCTGTGGCAGCTATCTGCAGGAGCAGAGACTGCAAAACACCAGGCACAGTTCAACCCTGGGAGGTATTCATGAGTGTCTGTGTGTGCATGCTCTTGTATGCTCTGTTGTATTTATAAAGTCCACCTGGGGTAATTGTAGGATGTGGATTAAGGTTTAGGGTTACAGGCAGTTAGGATTAGGGGTAAGGTTAGATTCAGATAAGAGCTGAGGAGGGTTAAAAATGACACCTTCACTTACTGTGAACACACAGCTAAGACAATTGGCAGTGTTTTTCTATATTAAGACCGCATTTCCCACAAAACCTGTTACTATCCACCGATTTACCCTCTTTATCTCCAATGCCTAGTGTCTTATAGACTATAGAGGATGAAGGCTGAATCCAAACATCCAAACTTCCCTCGGCTGCCAGACTGGCAAGCATCCCAGATGTGATCAGTTGTGGAGTTAGACAGCCACTTTCTGTGGACTTTCAGTATGATATAGTTCTATTATATCACATTTAATCTGTTTTATTATTTTTGATGAGATATTCAGACACAGACAGAATATTCATAGCCCAATAACTGGGATTGGTTTGTTATATATATATATAGCTTATACTCAGAAAAATACTCGGGTTACAGGGGTCAGGAACTTGAATTCATATCCACGGAAATAAGTGTGACCTTAAGTCCCATCTCTTATATAAGATCTATGAGGGCTTAATCCACAAGTCCAAAGGGTGTACATTGTAGAAAAACACGGCTCCACAGTCACTCAGAAGTTTCTGAAGGGACATTTGAAGGGATGGGTTAACAATGATTCACAAAATCTACACCAAGACACATACTAAATATGACAATAGCGTTTGAGACCCTTACTTCTTGTGGAAAATGTTATGGTGGACTCTGACCACAGCCCCGTTAGTGACTCTGCGTGGTAAGGAGGCGAAATGGGCTGGGGAATTTTAACCACAGAGAGCAGCAGAGCACTGCTTTTAAGCCTGCTGTGAAGTTATACTTAAAAGACTGGCACATTTTAGAAAACACATAATTTTCAGTTATTTTCTCATTGTTTCATCTGACTTCCAAATGCAAAATGCATCTTATAGAGCCATTAGAGGAAATGCAGCTTATGGCATATCCACACTGGTTTCAACTAACGATCTTCACTGATCCAAACGTTTCCACGCAATCAGAATGGACCTGTGGAAAATCTGTGCGTAAAGCTTATATTTCCCCCAAAAAAGACACTCAATCTTAAAGGGTAGCAAGAGCAGTCAGATGTAGTCTGAAAAAATAAGTAGACCTGATCCAAAAGGTAGTGGACCTTAACAGACCCAAAAAACTAAAAACAAAAGTACATTTACACTTGCGCTTTTCTACATATTAAAATGTCTGCAGTGGAAAAGGGCCTATTATGACACTGATAGAGGGTCTGCTTGGATCCACATCACACATATTGGCATATAGACCTGAGAGATTTGGCAATAAAAAAGGACTCTATCTGTCATTTGGACCAAGCCTAGTCTCTGACTACATGAGATCAACATAATACCTTAGTGTCCTCTGGAAGAACAGTTCCTTCTTCCTGTTGTGTGCTGTTAAGCAATCCTGCAGATTGAGCCAAAACAGTGCTGACATCTTGGTCTTGTTTTTTTTAAATCATATTTCAAATGAATTAAATCATGTCATGCATACAGTAAATACACTATAGTACTAGAGCAGGAGTACAAACAGTATGGTTTTATAGACATTTCCAAGGAACTGACTTAATTAATGAAATGGATCATGTCCCGTAGGTGCTAAAAGCTCTCTGGATGCAGGAATTCAAACATGCAGAAAAGAGCTATAGGTTTGACAGCAGCGGAGACCTCAACCTGGGCTATGACGTGACAATGTGGAGGTCAGATGGAGGGAACATCCATGTCCATGACATTGTTGCTGACTACCACCCACACAACAACAAATTCACACACACTAATTACAGCACCACCCAACAGTTCCAGGACCTGAAGGTAGGCCCTCATTCTTCTGCCCTTATGCCATTTTGTATAGACACACAGAGACCCACACACACATACTTTGTTTACTGAAAACATTCAGACCATTAAAGCTGACTTAAACAATACAAAAAATAGGACCTCCATTTAAATATACATTTTATCCAATAAGAGTCTTCTAAAAGAAAATAAGTTGTGTAGAATACAGGAAAATGCAATACATTTAATTGAAAACAAATACAAGACAAACTGTAGTAATGAATGGTCTCTCCCTGCTTTCCTTAGCACATCATCTCAAAATGCTCCAAAAGCTGCGTCCCTGGAGAGTTCAAGAAAACAGCTGAGGGTCAACACACTTGTTGTTATGAGTGCATCAACTGTACTGAGAACTACTACTCTAATGGCACAGGCAAGACACTCCCCTTGACACACACACAGTCACTGGATGCGTGACATGCACAATGACTAATAGTCATGCTCTGGTTAAGAGTTTGAGTCAGATTCAGTTGTTGATATGAACCCTGTTTTCACATGACATTAAGGTGTGTGTTAGGTGATCATATAACTTACTTATGTAACCCCGGTTCTCAGAGTAGCATGACTGAGATGTCTCATTATGGGATGCGCCTCCTTGCATATTCAACAGAAGCATTTATCTCATTATGTCAATCCTGATTGGCTGGTGATCGTGATGTCCACGTTGGGTAAATCCCTCTACCTTTAAATAGCTTGCGCTACAACGCAGCACCATTCAAGCACCTCTTCTCTCTGCCCCCCAGCATGAAAGGCTGTCCAGTGAGACATCTCACTTATGTTACTCTGAGAACCGGGGTTACATAACCTAAAGTTCTCATTCATAGCATTCATTTCGATGTCTCACTATGGAATATGGGGACTCCCATATTAGTAGACAAGCTTATCTCAAACAACCACCAGCACTCAATAAGCAGCACTCTGTCCCAGCAAAGGCCCTGAGCTCAGTACTGCATGAGCCAAGCTCGAAGCAAATCTAATTTATAAAACCGTACAAAGGCGAGGGATGAAAACCAGCTTTCTGCTGCACAAATGTCCTGAATGGAAATGGAAACATGAATGGCCCATGATGTACCCATACCACGAGTGGAATGAGCTTGCAGGCCCGCCGGCGTCTCAAATCCTGACTCGTATAAGCTAGAGTAATTGCCCCCACAATCCAGTTGGAGAGCCGTTGTTTTAAAAAAGGCTTGCTCATATGGGGAGTAGACCAGGAGTGACCACCACGAAGAGTTGGTGACTTCTCCAAAAAACTCTAGTCCTGTCAAAACCGTCTTTAGGTGTGCGGGTGTTTCAAGTCAGCCTCCTCCAGTGGTTCAAGTCTAGTGTCCCTCCTTGTGACACCACTCCTCAAACAGCCAACATGTACAGTCATAGAGGGACCTGGTGGAAGAGGCTTTAGCACTCTGAATAGTGTCAGTTACATTCTGAGGAAGCCCCACTGCTATTAGGATCAGTGTGTGGCGGCGCTCCCTCACTCTGGACAGAGTGGGGAATATCAGGGCCAAGGGAGGAAAACGTATAGGAGGACAGGCGGCCAGATGTGCATAAGCACATCCAAGCCAAGAGGCACGCCTAGATCGTGAACTGAAAAAGACTGTGGACACTGCACATTTACACTTGATGCAAACAGATTCACTGCAGCTCAGTCATAGCGCATCCACACTTGCCTCACAATAGCTGGATGCAGAGTCCAATCCCCATACAGCGGCGTACCCCTGGACAGCGGATCCACCCCCAGGTTCAGAGACCCTGGGACGTGTCTGCGGAAGACAGAATCTGAACGGGACAGACCTGCACAGACAGAAATGTGAGAGACAAGTTCTGAAAGCATTCACCCTCTCTGCTGACAGGTGGGATGTGAAAGACACAGAGTCCACGGATAATGAAACTCTGTACTGGAGACAACACACTCTTTTCAGCGTTTATAACAAAACCCAGGCCAACCAGCAGTGTTGTAGTACTCGAGATTGGTCTCGGCCTCGAGACCACTTTTTGAAGGTCTCTGTCTCGTCTCGGAATCGACTGCATTTTTACTCGGTCTTGTCTCTGTCTCGGATTAAAAGGACTCTGGGTTTTATTTTGAGACAGGTCAAGACCACAGCTGCGGGAATATCACTAAATTGTCAGCACATTGTCTGATTTATTTCTCTTCAACCCGAGAGTGCCGTATACGGGGGCAAGCCGACCCCGCCATACTCAAACGCGGCACAGGGCATTTAAACACGCGTCATCATAGTCATGTGACACACCGTTTTAACCAGTAGAAACTCGACTAGTAATCCAGCGTCAGCGTGACAGAAACACAGAACTACTGTCAATAGGCTGTTGGTGTAGTAGAGCGTGCCCTCCGACTGAGCCCGGTGCACGCCCGCAGCCACGGCGGTCCCGAGACCGATACATTCATGCTAGACACATAAACACCGCACCGAATTAACAGCGAGACTCCACGGATTCTAACAGTACAACTCTCATCATGGTACGATCAAAACAAGCAGAGTTATCCGCCGAAGAACAACAACAACAAACTTTCCTTTGAACTTTTGCAACTACAAAGCGTGTTTTCTTTGCTGTATTTGTAAACAAAAGTTGTGTGTGGTCACATGAAACCACTAGTTCTGACTTCTCCGATGTCTCCTCGTCATTCTGAGACGATTCCAGCCGTTTTCTGTTCATTAGTTTGTCATAGGGAATGAATTACAGTAACCCTTCCATCTGAGCACACGGTCTGTAACCGCCTGAACATGCCTCCACTAAAACCTCTGTAACTTTGCTCTGCTTCACTTGATTAGAATCAACCACGGCGCCTTGGCTACCTAAACCACAAAGAGTTCATTCTGGTTCTGGTTCAGCTCCAGTTTATGGTGAAAACCGGAGATTCAAAGTGTACCAAGCAGCCTGCGTCTTGCTAACCAAAAGAGCTCAGTCTATGGGCAGTTAAGCTAGCTAGCTGATAATAATAAGCGGAAGAGGTGTTTGAGTGGTGTTCTGTTGTAGTGCAAGCTATTTAAGGGTAGAGGGATGTACTCAATGTGGACGCCGTGATCACCAGCCAATCAGAATTGGCGTGATGAGATAAATGCTTCTGAGGTATACGTAGGGAGGCGCATCCCATAGTGAGACATTTAAATTAATGCTATCAATGAGAACTAACTCTTACATGCACAGTAACCAGGTGTGATTACAATCTGAAATTAAAGTCAAGGTTGGTCCTCTCAAGCCAAGCAGCCTCTTTTCAATCAAGAAACTAAACTAAAAAGCTAAACTGTGCATTCCTGTTTATGTTTCCAACAGATTTGAAGACCCAAATTTCCCCACTACCTGGTTAAAAAAGCTGAGTTGAGACAACAACACAGTGCTGTTCAGTGCTTTCAACTAGTGTGACTGTGATGTCTGAATGTATGTTGCAAAAGAAGCAAGGAGAGGTGGGGAGAGACTAAAATCTCCAGTCTGTCCCCAAAGTAGACCGTTGGAAGAGTTTGTATTGGTTATTTATTCCTGCTTTAGCCGTGAACTTCAGTTGTGTTTCAGTCTCGTTTTATCTACTGATTGCCTCTCCCATGCTTGCTTGCTATCTCTATCTTGTTTTCACACACTCCATCTCTTCATCTAGCTTTTTTTATTCAAGCCGCACAGTGACGAAAAAATGCAGCAGAGAGAACAGCCGAGTTAGGTTTAGAATTCTCTGAGCCTCTGAGTGTAATTAATTTATTTTGTACCTGTAGACATGGACCAGTGCCAGAGCTGTGACAAAGACACAGAGTGGTCTCCTAAGGGCAGCTCCAGCTGCATCCCCAAAGACCTTCTGTACTTTTCCTGGCAGGACGGCTTCGCCATGGTGCTCCTGACCTTCTCTGCCCTGGGCATCCTCCTGGCTCTGCTGGTGTCAGCTCTGTTTCTACATCAGCGTGACACTCCTGTGGTGAAAGCTGCTGGTGGGCCACTGAGCCAGGCCATCCTGTTCTCTCTGGTTATCAGTTACATCAGTGCCATTCTGTTTGTAGGCCGGCCCAACAGTTTCCAGTGTAAGGCTCGACAGGTGCTCTTTGGCATCAGCTTCACTCTGTGTGTCTCCTGCATCCTGGTCAAGACCCTGCAGATTCTGCTAGCCTTCCAGTTTGACCCAGAGTTGCAGAAGGTTCTGCGGAGGCTCTACCAGCCTTACGTCATCGTCAGCATCTGTGTGGCCTTACAGGCAGCTACCTGTATCTGCTGGCTGCTTCTCAAAAGCCCATTTAATCACACCATCAGGCTTCCAACCACTCTGCTGGAGGACTGTCATGAGGGCTCATATTTGGCCTTTGGGGTGATGTTGAGCTACATAGCTGTCCTGGCTTTTGTGTGTTTCATCTGTGCTTTCAAAGGACGCAAACTGCCACAGCAGTACAATGAGGCAAAATTCATCACCTTCAGCATGCTGATCTACTTCATCTCCTGGCTGCTGTTTGTTCCTGTCTATGTCACCACTTCAGGGGTGTATCTGCCGGCTGTGGAGATGGTGGTCATCCTCACCTCCAACTATGGCATCCTTAGCTGCCATTTCTTCCCAAAGTGCTATATCATTCTTTTTAAGAAAGAACAAAACACCAAGAGAGCTTTCAGGAAGAATCTGTATGAATACTCCAGCAAAAACACAGAATCTGTCGCTGTTTCTGTGTCTGTATCTGGGAGTTCAGTGTCAGAGCGACAGTCCAGCGGTCATCACTTCATCATCAGTGCTTCATCCCTCTCTGCACCTGCAGCCAGTCCTCTCAAACCTGCGGTGGTGACAAACTGCAGAAACGCAATCAACTGCACAAGTTTGGACCAAGGTTCGATCACACGAAACTGCCTCAGAAGAAGCACCAGCATATAAACGGTTGTCAGAAATAATTTACATTGAATTGTAATTGTATAATTGAATTGAATTATATTGAATTGTAGATTGTAGATGTTGTCTATCGTTGTCTTCCATCGTTGCATGTTCAACAGTACAGGAGAACACCTCACCCTCGAGGAGCATGTGTACTTATTGTACAGGGAGTCAGACATCCCCCTGTCACACACTCTGTGGTCAACTAGAAAAAAATATGTCATCCAGAATTAAGTCACCAATAATCCTTTTACAGCTTTAAATTCTATCCCATTATTAATATGGCCTTGTTATACTGAAAATGAATTGTCCATTTAAATGGCAGTAATTGTCCATTTTCAAACATGAACATAAAAATTGGATTTTAATGTAACTTTCCGGTGTGTTCATTGTTCACATGAATGGACAATAGATCTTTTAATATTAGCAGCCCTGGACGCCTGTATATGTGATGATGGTCAGCAGCAGGTATACTGCAGACATCAGTGCTAACACAGGGATCAGTATCTGCCCTCTGCTACGGTTGTTAGTGTTTGCTGACTCCACCCGAGCACCTTGTGCCTTGGCTTCAGGCCTGTTACAGTGATGGTGTGAAGTGAGGGTGTAACTGTGGTTTTAGAACAACTGAATTGTTATTATTTTGAGACACAGTGAAGAGTTTACTCTTCTGAAAGGCACCATTTTCTAAAGCACTGAGAGGAGCGGACCACAATTGCCATCCAGTATCAATCATGTCTGCGTGATGGTGAGTCAAGAAGGTTGAGAAACTTACCAAATGCTTTCCTTGATGTTGCTGAAATCGGAGAACTTGTAAGAATGAGGAAGAACTAGCAAAATCCTGTGCAACAGTTTAGACACAATCAGCAGTGGATTCCATGAAAACCCACTGGGTAATACACCCTAATACAATAACTTCTTTTGTGCTGTTCATCATTGGAACATTACATTTGAAACACTCAACAGTAACATGTCATTCCAAAAATATGTTGGTACTGTACAAAGATTAATGGAGTTGGGTGGAGGAGTTTTAAAATGTAACATAACTAACATTACACCCTTTCTCCAATATTACAAAATGCTGTTGCCCCCGCCAACCTAGAGAGCCTGTGTGTTACTATGCATGAATGTTTTACTCACTTTGACAGAGGTGTGCTGGAGACCTTCTTCGTGATCTTGAAGATAAACAGAGAAAAGATGGCCAAGAGGGCGGATGATCATTGAATGAACGCTATGATTTGGTCAACAAATTAATAGATATATCTAGGCTACGCTAGACTGGTCCCACAGGCTGAGGCGATGATGGTCTAGAAACTGTGTGAATGCTAAGTGTCATTTAAAGATAATTAAATAACGAGAATAGTAGGTTGGATGCTGGTAAGAGTTTTGTTAAATTACTTTTGTGGAACTTTAAACTGTAGCGCTATCTCAGCTAGGGTTAGCTTTGTTGTTATACGGAAGCCCGTTCGGCTCCCTGCCGGTGTGTGTGTGTGTGTTGCTACTGTATCTAATAAAAATGCCTTGATGGTAACAATATATCTGTGAAATAGAAATGGTCAAATTCAAATTCGAATTCATTGGCTTGGCAACGTTGTGTAACTTTGATTAGCAGCAGCTAACTTGCTCAGAGGGGTCACAATGCATGCTGGTACATGTAAGTACAGCCGGCACGGCTGAGCAGGACAACTCAGCTTTCTCTGTCAACATAGCCCTCACTGAGGAATTGTATGCTTCAACTGACTACATTTACCACCAACAGTGGACATTTATGTGAAAGAGTTTTCCCTTTAAAGCCACAGTGGCTGTTGTAAAGACACATAGACTCGCTTTAAAATGCGGACATTTATTACAGGGTGATAGAGAACGTTTACATCCATATTGGGTAAACCCCACTCCACCCAACTGATCGTGTGTTTTACCAACCTCAAGGCAAAACAAGCCAGGAGTGAAGGTGACAACAGCCCCACCGCTCCCCCAGGTGGTGAATATGAGAACCGAGGAGGAGGTGAAGATGTTATGACAACTCTTTATGTGGCTCCCTAGTCACTGCTGTTGATGTAACATATACACTGAGCTGGTTTCATAAATACACTGATAGCTTCTTACACAATGATACTCCACATGCCAGTGTACATACTAATGGGTGTTGTTGGGTTAGTGATGACAATAGCTTGGCTTGTTCTGTTGGGGAAAGCAACCTTCTGCCAAACTGTTGAGACATTTGGGATTTCTAATGCCTCAGTTTGATGTCTGTTTTGGCAGCTCTGCAGACTGCTGTAAAGTCACAGGGTAGGTTGGTTTTCTCTGTTTATGAAGATTGTTTCATATTGATCTTCATCTTTCATCTACCATATTTGTATGTAGATACAAGTCATCATGTGTCATGTCATGCTGGCAGAGACAAAGCAAAGTCCTTATTTAATAAGGTGCTACACACTACAACAGAAAACGACATTACATGAAAATGTGTGAGGTCAGCCTCACACATGTTAGGGTGAGAGGGTGAACTGCCTCAGGTACTGCACATCATCGAGTTTCACCACGCTGAAAATCCCCTGCATGGAACTTGTTAGTCTGGTTATGCAACAAAAAACAACAAGATAAGAAGGGAGTTGAGAACCATGACAACTTTTAATATTAGATAGCACACAGCTTCCCTTAAATCCCTCTGTGTTCTCTTCCTTGTTCTTTGAGTGGGTGTGTGTTTATGAAAAAGAGAGAGAAGGATTGTGGGAACTGGACAGCTTAAATGACACTGGGTCTCCTTTTGTTGCACGAAAAATGCCCTGGCCATTATTTAATGGCTGCTGTGAGGAATGTCAAGGAATGAATGCCACACTGTAATGGGACAGAAGTCACCTCACCTGAGATTTGTCTTGTAATCCATTGTCACAGACACTACAGTCCTGCTCTATATTTGTTTTCATACATTAAACATGAATAAATCCCATAATCTCAAATATTCTTCAGTTCTTTCAAGACAAATGCTCACTCATCTCAGGATTGGAGCATAAGGTTGATTGACAGTTGAAGTAAACTCCATGTTTACTTCAATTGAGAGCAGTACAGCAGGTGGGCCATGTTTCCTCTGTTGCATCAGTGTGCTACGTTTGAGTCAAATCTCCTGGTAATAACAACACTTTGTGTTTCTGTTTGGTAATAACGCACTTCCAAATGCTGGTATGAAGAAATCCTCACAAGTTTCTTACTTTCTAATGTTATTAATAAACGTTCATGACTGTAACTTTCTAATAAACAATCTGAAGCCATTAATAAAGAACCACAGCAGAGGCTATACATGATAACATGTTAGAATATTGCCAACGGTCCCAGCATAGACTTAATGATCAGCAGATTCATGTTGTGCTTCCCTGAAAGAGACATGAGCTCCCACAAAGCCTCACTGAGAAATGTAGGCGGAGTTCTAAAATACTGTAATGTTGGGCGCCAATGGTTTTGTATCACGAGATGCGACCGTGGTCTGCTCAAAGTAACTTTTTTCTTTGTCGCAGGCTAATTCCGTGTGAACTGAAGTGTATCGATAGTATATTTCTGCACTTAGCACTATAACAGGAGACATTCTTCTTTTAATACCTTATATAGGCTAAACTTAGTACAGAATTAAGCTCAAGGATGGGAATACTTCCTCCATCACTGATAACAACTACAAGATATTACAAGCAGAAAAACTCTTACATCTTACTGCTTAAACTGAAGTGCTGTAGTTCAATTGTACAAAGGTAGTCAGGGTGGTTAGAAGCAGCTACAATGGCCTTACCATAGACAACATATGAAGTTATACAATAAATAAAAATATTTAATATAGTCTATAAAGACATACAATGACGCTGAACGGCAAGCTTTGTGCCAGGGGACCTCCTGAATTGGACCCAATCACCCAGCTACTGGTTGTGGAGCAGTTGTGTAGTGTGCTGTGAGGGGGCAGCTTTTCCAGGAGGAAAGAGAAGATTTAAAGTATTGTTAAGAGCACAGTATGCTAACATTTCATCCTCAAGCCCTGTAAGTGTCAGCATGATCTGGGGGAGGGGTGTTACAAGCATGTGAATGTGATAAACAAGATTGTTGCGCTTTGATTTTAGAGTACAGCTGGGTTTCTAAATGTAGTTTACACTTTCTGAAAGGTTGTGTGGATTACTTTTTACTAAATGAGTCCCATTGTCACTGAGGGAGTGCCCCATCTTTTGTCGGCCTTTGCTACTGAAACTGAAGTCTTTAAGGAAAACACATAACACGTGGAATAAAGGCGGTGGATGTACAATATAACCCTCTGAAAAGGTAGTCCAGTATAAAAGTAGTATGGACCGCAGTTGATTTGATGTGCGTTTGTGTCTGGGACTCAGTTCAACAGTAAACGTCAGTCAATCAGTGTAAGAACTTTCCAGGAGAAAAGACAAAAAGCGGTCACTGTGTGTATGTCTGTGTCCAACAGATCCATTTATTGATTCTTGTTTCACAATAGAAGTGTGCATCCCAACACGGAGGAGCCAGGTTGAGCCGGCTGTGATGCAGTCAGTGTTGGGAGCTGTGGCTGCATACAGTACCTCGCTTCTGAATACGGGCTGCTGTTTTCTAACACGCAATTTCTACTGAGAGCAACAAGTACACAGCAAATGAGTTCCCACACAGGAGAGAACAAAAACACTACCAAAACCTAAAAAATATGATATACAATCATACAAAGCAGAATTATTAGAAAACTATACACGATTGAATGTGCTTAATGTAATTTTTGCATTACAAATATTTTCCATTTCCTGTAAATATAGACTGATTTCATGTTCACTTCTCAACCAATTAATGTTGCACAAAACCGTCAAATTGTGGTTCAGGGGCAGAGCCAAAAACAGGAAAAACAAACACTGTCCTTCCATCTCCACGCTTCAAGCACTACATCTGAACCTGGAAAAGATAAACCTCAAAGTAAAACACAAAGTGTCAAGGGTGCATGAAGCAGTGATGGACTGGAAATACTACAACTGCAAATCAGCCAGAACACATAATTGCATATCACAATTCCCACAGCCACTTAAATACATGTATATATAATATACAAACCCTCCATGTCAGTCCCATCAAATCAAGGAAATGATGATTGCAGGCAGAAACAAATAATTTAAGATATATTACCTTGGTAGTTAAGAGTGACAAACTAGAAAACAAAAAATCTCATTTAAGGTTGTTGCACACACTGCATCATGTCCATTGTGTAACATAGACAGCACCTGTCTGGCACTGATACTGCTTTCTTCTTTCTCCTTCTTCAGAACATTAAAAATATGCAGGAAAAACACTGTTACACATTTCAAACTAACTCGGGCCAGTTGGCCAGTTACATAATCCAGGATTGAAGTTGCCTTCAGGCAGAACTGAGGGCAGAGGAGAGAGACAGAAGCTCCTCCACGGCTCTCACAAGCCAAATAAATAAAAGAGCCAGAGACTCCAGGTGCTCGTCGAGTCCTGCTGAACCGACAGGAGAGAAGAAAGAGCCCAGAGAGAATGAGCAGTTCACACTTCAAGTATGGCAACAGCAGGCTGTACAGTAGGACTGTATTTACATCCACTACCTGCCGACAGACTGCTGACTGGTCAGCCACTAGACAAATGAACAACAAAGGTTTAACATTGGATTTTAGCCATAGGAACAGAAAGAAAATGAGTATATCAGATGCTTTATCTGTTCATTTAGGGTTTTTCTTTCCTTTTTTCCAGGTTCTTTCTTTCTGAAGACTGAAGAGGTAGTTTCACATTAAAAAAGGGATATGGATGCTGAATTGGAGACACCAGTTTCTAATTGTAACACAAATATCATTACCATCATTTAGAATGATGAAAATGTCAGAGGAAGTCAAAGGATCAGGTGTAGCATTGAAGAAAAAAAAAAAAAAAGTTGAGAGAGAAGTTGGCTTTCCATGACATGGACAGAAACCTGCATGACTAAGACCACAAAACAGGCTCCCACAGTCCCAAACTGCATCATTTAGCCAAACGTCTAAGGTTTCATCTCCATATTCTCAAATCTGTCTCTGTCTCTGCAGAGTAGGTGTTGTTGTGAGCACATAGTAGAAGTGAAGGTCTGGAGAGCTGGCCCAGCAAAGACGAGGTGTTGTCCCAAGAAGGTTTGCAGGCCAGTAGGCAGCAGCCTCTGGCAGAGGTTTAGAGACAAGGAAGAAGAAGGGGCTGTGGAGAAGAGGCGACGTTAAAGCTGGAAACCCTCCATGGGTCCTTCCTGTTGCTGGAAGACGAACTGGCCTTGGCTCTGGTCCACTTGAGGAGCCAGACTGGCATCCTCCTCCTCCACGCCGAAGTAGTGTTCGATCAGGTCGAAGGCCTTCTGGTAGATCTCCTGGTTCTCGTGGCTCTGCAGGAACTCGATCTTGTCCAGGCCTTAAGGGTGCATCCACATAAACACAGCTTATTATATATTCCTGAATTAAACTTTGTTCCTTTTTTAGCAGTATTTCATTTTAGGCAAAGTCGAGTTAACAGCTACTTGTTTAAAGCAGCATTAAAAGGCTGCTCTGTTTTTAATGGAGCATTTGTCCGTTATAACCTTGGCTCGGTTGCACCGGCTGTTTTTGGGAATGTGACTCATGTTATACAGTCTCTAGAAGTGTAGGATCCAACTTTTCCCCTGGTCGTGTTACAAAAGCGAACACAATTTGCCATAAATGATAATATGGAATCGACTCTGCACAAAGCATCATGATAGTATTGAACCTGAGATAAACAGATCGTCCCAGCCATAGTTTCAAACTAGTAAGTTACTAAACTGGGTTGGCCAGTCAAACGTGATGTCTTAGTAATATGTAAATAAATTACTTTTAACAACTGAGGCAGCTTCAAATCAGTTCCATCATAACGTTTAACAAAGTTCAACTGACCAGCACTTACAAACATCACCCGCCTGAATCAATAACAGGCAGAGAAGTCCCCATCAAGCCTATCACTTCCAGCCTGCTAATTGTGAATATGCTCAGTTTTTTATTTGTTGTGTATCACTCGAAGTCATTTGATTTGTTAGATCCAGTAGCTGGGGGTGTAAACAATGAGTAACAAATGACGTAAAGACATAAGAACTAGTTTGTGGCGCAACCGGCTTTACTTTGGGTATACATACATTTCACTTTCATTTTAACTAGGCTACGTTTGAACGTACAAACTGCTGGTGCAACTGAAATGGAACTATCCCATACCAGAAAGGATGGACAATTGACTACTTCTAATGGTAGGTTGAGGTGTGGATGTGAAATGGACAGAGACAGATGAGGACGGCGGCTCACACACGCATGAAGACGCCTCAGAGCTGTCCACAGCTCTTTAAATAATACTAAGGATTACATATAATTCCATATGACTTAGAATTACATAACATAACATACAGTGGGACAGGTCTCTACGGTGCATGGGAGCTTTTTATTTATTTATTTATTTTTACACTTTTTCTTGCTTGTTTTAATGTTTTATATGATAAGAAATGATCAGCAATATCCACTTAGATGGTAGGGTAGGAAAGAAATTTGATTTGTAAAATGGATAAAAATTTTCTTAATGAATGAAAAATGTTGTTTAATCATTTCAATCAAAAGATGCATGTGTTATGTGTCCAACAGTATAAAGTACTTTGTCAGCTACCATCTGGACAGACAGCTCACAGATAGATTTCTGGAAACAGCAACACAGTGTGTGGAGGTGTTAGCATGTTGTGTGTGTTGTGTGCAGAGTTGTACCGTAAGCCTCCTCAATGAGAGCACAGTACGGGTTGATGCCTGTGCCGTTCTGTTTGGCCTCCTGTTCTCCGAGTCGGAGGATGTTCTCCAGACCATTCAGAGACACCTGCACGATCTTCGAGTCCATCACTGTCAGCAGGTCACACATGGGTTTGATGGCATTCAGAGACACCAGATATCTGTTCACACAAAGACAAATGCTTATCAAATACAGTGCTTCAGTTTATTTCTAATTGACTGGTCATAACATTTTAGTCAAAAAGTATTTAAAACTTTTATTGTGTGACTGTTCCATTTTAAAGAGGCAGATCGAGCCATGTCTGGACTGTCAGTGTTGATCTTGTCTGGCTCCAATTGCAGCTCAGCTCAAAACGATCTAATGTAATCAATGTGTGGGAGTTGGAAAAAAACTGTGTGCTGCCTTCCTGTAATGGCTGGCAGTGTTCCCCATTCTCCACAAGGGAATGTCAGTGCTCCCCTGCCTTCAACACGTACGAGCCGGAGTGCGTCTGTGTCTGGGAAACATGCCTTATCTGTGCAGGGGTGCCCCCAGAGGTGGCATTAGTAATAGCCCACGCTGCCTCCTTCCTCGTGCGGAACTCTGCCTTCTGAAGGATCTCAATCAGCACTGGGAAGATGTTGGCATCAATCACATTCTGACAGAAGAGAAGTCATGTCAGCTACACACAGACAGAACGGCAGCCCTTCTTCAGACGACATGCTGAACTCAGGCCAAGCAGCCTTTACCTGAATCTGAGCTCGGTTTCCTGCTGTGATGTTGGACACAGTCCAGCACGCCTCCTTCTTGATGGACTCCTTGGGACTGCTGAGGAGGTGGAGTAAACATGGTAGTGCTGAACAGTTCAAGATTACCTGAGATGACAAACATACAAACATTTACACCCAACACTGTCTCCATAAACAAAGTGAGGGATTCAGTGTCTGTCTGCGCAGAGTAGTCTACCTGAGTCTGGATGTCATCTCCGGTTACGATGTTGCCCACTGCACGTAGAGCAGGAGAAACCACCTTATAGTCACTGTGCCTAGAAAACAAACACAAAACCCACAGTGATGAGTTCAAGTGACAGCTACTGATGGTGAGAATTTTATGCTAAAATCCAATTTCTTTCTACAATGTTTCATGCCACAACACTGAGAAAGTGAAACTGTTTAAAGATATTCACACAGAACTGAATTCCAGTTAGGGGCTTTACACAAGAACAGCAGAAATCAACCATTCAGTTCAAGACCATTGCACTGTGACCACAAAAATACTTGTTTCTGATCAGATCAACACTTTAATAAGGGAACTTAAATTTGCCAGCCTCCTTCGCAGAGATTCAGGGAAACAATGTAAATGATGTCAAGCTGCATGAAACTCCCACAGCTTTCAAAATGAACACAATGTGTTCATGTATCATTTCAAACTGTAGTCTCCAAGTCAAGTACAAACAGAAAGTAGACTCCTGTAACAGCCATTGAGGCTAACTGTATAGGAGCTAGTTTCTGGCCGACCAATCACAGCACTTTGTTTCCATGTGTAAGGCCTTCACTGCGGTTATACCGTCTGCTGAAGAAAATCAAACACCTAAATGCAGATTATTATGAGCGCATATTATCTAGTTATTTCACTCCAACGGTTGACTGTATTTACTGCACACGAGCTGAATGAAACTGAAGAGGAGACACAAAGGATGGAGGATGAGGGGAAATACTCTACAGCTGACTGAGGAGGAACACTCAGGGCGTCCATCTCAAATGGTTTGTAGAGCTGCATTATAGTTTGCTTGGATTTCTCACCTGTTCAAAAAGAAACCAAACCAAAGGGAAAAATCTCCAAGTTTACAAACTCATCAATTGATTCGGACCAGAGCAAACCAACTCTAGGTGTAAAAACCCTTAGAGAGTGAGACTTCATAGTGCCCGACTGTCCATAAATGAGTGATCCCAACTATGTGACTGATAAACACAAAATCAACTGGAAGAAGGGTTTGAGGGCGGCTGGACCAAATGCTTAGCTCTTCATACTGTGGACACTATTTTATGTGAGGGCTTTCATATAAACACTAGCATCTGGTTAGACATTTTCCTTGACCCACTATGACCCAACATTACAATCATCATGTTAGCGGAGAGCAAGTCAGCCAGTTGCCCCAGAAGTAGCTCCCTGTGCAGTTATCCGTAGTGACTTTTCCAGGTGGCTACCTTCTGTGTTTAAGTGTTACGTTGTTTTGTGCAAGTCCTCATTTCCCCAAATCTCTACCATGTTGGTGGCCAGTTCAAAGTTACCACCCATAGTCACTCACAACTGCCACATTTATGGGAAACAATGGGTTTTCATCATAGTTCCAGTCCGTAGTTAAATCTGTGCAACCACGGCACCAACACTGTTACACTGATGGCAGACAGCTAAACGTGAGAATGTCCCATTAGAAAATAATGGTCATGCATGGTCACATATACGTCAGCCTGCTCATCCTCTGGTGAATCAGGAAAGGCTACTCTGTAATGTGGACATTTACATTGCATTTTACATTTAGCAGACGCTTTTATCCAAAGGGACTTTCAAATCAGGCTTCAGTGTGAAACATGGACAGGAGGAGCCGGGGATCGAACCGCCAACCCTACAGTTGATGGACAACCTGCCCTACCTCCTGCGTAAGGCAATAAGGACCCGTTAGTTCCTTACATGAGCAGCTCCACCAGTCTGCGGCACACCCCGGAGTCAATGACCGTCTGGATCTTTTCATTGGGGCCGTCAGACAGGTACGACAGGGCCCAGCAAGCATCAGCCAGCACGTCTGGATCACTGCTGAACAGAAGTCTAGACAGCACGCTGAGGCAAGGAGACACCTGACAAACACCAGAGACCAGAACACGGAGACAAAGATGGATCAACATTTCAAGAAGTGATGCTGCAAGCAGAAGTAAGGCAAACGGGCTACAGTGTTCCGTTTAGTCAGGACACGTAGACTCACCTTGGCAAAATCCGGGGGTGGGTTCTTCCCTCGGCACAGGTTGGACAGAGCCCACACTGCATTGCGGGTTGTTGTAAGGCGGTTTGATTTCGCGAGAAGCCTGAAAGTGACGAGACAGGATCCAGTTGTCGTCATCATCACATAACATCCGACACATTCAGAGCGAGAGAAAGGACACTTACTGCTGTAGAGATGGCAAGATGCCACAGTTGAGCACATAGTCTCTGCACTCGGCATTATCTCCTGCTATGTTCCCCAACGCCCACACAGCCTGAAACACAATACACTGGGTCTGAGTGAGAAGCACCAATCAGTGAACTATGGAGGCTGTTGAGGTTGTGATGACAAGTAGACCACTACAACTAGACTGTGTAAATCTGAAACTGCAGCTGTATGACCAGTTTCTCCTGAAATTTATTCTGAAACAGAATTTTGTAGATGATTTAGACTCACTTTAGCAGCATGTTCAGTTCAAGAATTTGAGCAGACAAATGACAGCCCATTAAGGGGTGCTAGAAGTGGGTAATATGAACAAACCCCTCTATCGGGATGTATGTCATTTTATGTTGCAAATTCAACACATATAGGCCTTTTCCACTACAGAAAGTGTATCTGTTGTCACTGGTTGCACTGTTCTCCCCTGAGTTCCTGACACTACATTTCAGTACTGCTCCAGGAGGTGACACTAAAATCCAAGGTGTTTAGATAAGCATTGCGAGGAAGTGTGATTCAATATACAGGTGAGTAGTGGAAAAGAGCTAATACTGTGATTCCTTGTTGTAGGTTACCAGACTACCACTACATAATACAGAACTCATGCAGAACTTAAGTCATTTCAGTAAATCCAACACTGCGTGCAGAAAGTATCGGTTTGAGAAGGGGTCTGTAGTTTGGTCTACAATCACAGTTGTAATCTCGCAGGCTCCTACCTGTTCCTGGACGTCTTCGTACTCAGAGTTCAGCAGCTCAATGAAAATGGGAACAGCTCCAGTTTCAATCACCACCTTGGTGTGCAGGAAGGTACCTGAGGCGATGTTGGTTAGTGCCCAGGCTGCCTCAAACTGTTGGAAACACACAATACAGCCAAACATCATTTCAGTAAATCCAACGTGTGAAATCTTAAAGTTTAAACACATCGTTCCCATGAAGTCACTTACTTCATGATTAAATAATATACATGTTAGGTTCTATACTGCTGAAGTGAAAAACAGGGATTACTTTGACTGGTGCAGGTTATTCTTGGTAGGAACATTTGAGATTTTTGGACATTGCTCACATCACATGGTGAACACAGGATATTTGTTTAGTTTAATATTTTACAGAGTTTAGTCTCAACCTGCTCTATATGAAAAGTGCCTTCATAACTGATTCTTTTCAGTCTTTGAAATCAAAGTAGGTGTTTGATAGCATTTAATCCAATCTGAATCCATCATCAAATCTGCTTATTTAATCTTGATCCTTTCAAGCTGATAACTGAATCCATTTGTTTATTTCAACTTTTGAAAATTATAAATAATAAAACCTCAAAGGAGCTGGGAACAATCTGACAACGCATTTCGAGTCGCAGCCTAATGGTTACAAACAACCTACTACCGCTACTCCCCTATGGGGCTTTACTGATGCTCTGGTTTTTATTACTAAATAAAGAATAAATGAACAGGATTGGATTTATCACCCTGGAAACAATTCCAAATACAAGTTTCAAAAGGTTCCTAGAATACTACACACATACTACAGTGCCGTGTGAAGTAAATGGCTCGCGTCCCGTAGAAAATACAGGCTCGGTGCTGCATTATGAAGCTCTCACCTGCAGTGTGCAGTTCTCACTCCTCTTCAGGAACTCCACAAAACGATTCACAACACCAGGAGTGGAAATGACCTCATCTATGGGCGGGTTGGGCTCTGCACAGAACAACAGAACTCAGGCCAATTCAAAGAACGAAAGAGGTTTCCGTGGATTCTTTAGAAAGTCTACTTTTGAGAGGGTAAAAAATTTTACTCGTAGTATGACAATTCACTCATCCAGTTAATTGCCCAGACTGTGTATTCCTCAAAAATAAAGATTTGTTTAATATTAGATTTAATGAAGTTAAACAGTTCCATCTTCCATCAAGATCATTTGTAAAACAGTCTGTTCAGCTATGATACAGAGCGAGTTTTAAAAAGATGGCTCTCTTTTCTTTCGGTTCTAATCCAATTATCATCATTATGTTAATTACTGTACGAGCAGTACAACAGACTTAAATAAAGCTGTAAGAGATTATTACCTAAACTTCAGACCAAATATATCATGTAAATATTTCAATTCCCAGACGAGACACAAACCTTTGGAGAGTAATTTCCTAAATTTCTGTGTAGCAATAAGCTGCTGGTCTGGGTCTTCAGAGAAGATCATCTGAATCATATCTGGAGTTATCACCCCATCCTGCACAAATAGATACATTTATTCAAAACTATAACCACATTCAGAATATCTAGTAGCCAATCACAGTTATACATAAAAATGGGAGCTTGGACAGAAACGTTTAATGTTTGAGATTTAGGAAAGAGTAAACCGACACTTACACCTGCCACAGGGACCGTGGAGCTGATGTCTGGATCCTGGATCGGACATTCCAGCATTGATTCATCATTTGAAGGTACACATACATTTCTCCTCTTAAACAGCTGTGGGCAGGAGTCAAGGTCACATGATTAACCTGCTGTTTATAAAGACACCATCTTTGCTTGATGAACTGATGGTAACACCAGCACATACATAACATATGCAGAGGCTGAACTGTAATTGAGGCCATTTAACAGACTTTCAGACAAATACAAGCAGTTTCCACTGATGTCACTTCTATACTATTGTAATACTTGTCAAGCACAAGATACAGGCCCTAATATTGTAGTCACCAAAATCTGACATTTCCTTGCATTGATGTTTTGAGACATGATGCTAAAAGTTGTAGATATTCAAAACACTGGGAGGAGATTTGGAGCATTTAAGGATGCTAGAACAAAATCAGGGAGTCTATCTTTAATACTACACACGGTTTCATATATTAAATTGTATGTACAAAAGGGTTTAACCAGGTGGCTCAAGGGGAGGCAGTGTTTACCTGCTCCTCTCTCTTCTGTTTGCGTAACTGGATTCCTTCCTCCTCTCTCCTTCGACGCATCTCCTGAGGATTCAGCGCTTTGTTCTTGTAGCTTTTCATCCTGTAGTTGTCTTTCCCCGGACTCGCCATCCTGTCTCAAAAGTCAGAGTGAAGGACTGGCACTTAAGATCAAGCTGCATCCACTGATCAAATGCAAATAGCATTAAATGTTGAGAAACTCTCTGACAGCATTTGGTTCTAGAGGGCGAAACATTCGCTAATTTCACGGTCAGTCAACACAAAGGAAGTTTAATGTAAATAATTTACATAAATGGTATCCTAGACTGGCACCTTCTAATTTGTAACAGGCAGGTGTTAAGATTAAGCCACCCGACCCTCGCGCACATTTCCGTCTAATAAACAGCTCAATTAAAGCTGAGTGAGGATAACACAGAATATTTCACTGGCTTCAGATAAATCTCAGAATATGAAGATACTGTTTTTTATGTTTTATATTGTCTAAACCAGCAATTAAATAATTTCAAGCCAAGCCAAGCGCTGAGATGGTGCAATGTTTGGCTCTACATCCAGACTGATGTGGATTCTGACAGGCAGCACAACTTAGTCATTTGCCTTCATGGGCCATTTGTATAGATATCAGGGTTATACGGTATGACAGAGAGCTCAATACCTGGTCTTAAACTAACATATTTGTGAGATACGCTGTATTAAACAGCTGAACAGCAGCCGCTTTCCCGTTCAGGAAGAAGGTCATGCCAAACTCCTTTCCTAAAACTAGCTAGCTGCCCAAACTAACGCTGCACTGCTGACAGCCACACATCTAACAGCATGTCCGGGACTGACCCTGTTAAAGTGAAGAGTAAATGCACACTGGCGTTAATCCATCCAAAGGCACTTTGCATTAGTAACATTTCTCCGTGAAACACATGTATTTGGGCTACTCCTGCTTACTTACTGAACTAGCTTCACAGCTAGCTCTTTAGCTAATGCTGCGTTGGGTCCGATATTTCACGTGAATTTAATTGCAATGACAACAGCATCAGTTCCCATCACACAGTGCCATAACACTGATTCTTACCCGCTTGAGGTCTAACATACCTGAAACTGCGTACGGCTTTTTAATAGCTAGAATCTCTGCTGTTCTCCCTCTGTTGTTAAGAGCAAAATGGCGACCTATTAAAACTTTCCCACCAAACCCCTCGCGTCAACAACACTGTGAACCTCACGCAACTTCCGGTAGCTGTCGGCCGGTCAAACTAGTCAAAGTTAAACCGGAAATTGTGTAGTTTTATTCTTTAAAAATTACGTGCCGAAGAATAGTTTTCTGGGGAGCAGACTTTTCAACAATTTCACAAAAATACACTTTACGATGCATGTTACATAATATGTCAGTGCCCACTGTCATTGTCAGCTCTTGTTTGCATTGCTATATTGTGAGGCCCATCTTTAACAAACAAAAATATCTAAGTTTAAACCTTTTTATTTTGGGGTGTGTAAGCTTAATTTAAAGCACGAATAGTTCAAACAACATATTTAAAAAGACTGGAGGCATTTCTGCTGCTTGAAAGCTTACACTGTGTTTCTGTCTGTCTGTCATGTCTTTCTGCAATTGATTTTCGGCTCCAAGTTCAACAGACATCAGCTGGGGGTTGATGAAAAGAAATAGCATCAAATCATTGCTATTTAATATTTGAGCCCAAACATTATGGTTTTGAAATGGGCCATATCAGCCTTGCAGTCTAGCATCTAGGCTAGATGCAATATGGATAAAACTATGCTGATATAGCAGAATTTTACAAAAAAAGCCCACCCCAAAACAAAAACAATTATTATTTCTCATTGGCAATTACTTTATTGTGAAAGTTTGGGCCGGAAGTCGCAGTTTTATGGTGGCGTCATACGTCTAAAGAAAGGAAAACAAAACATACCTGTATCTTCCTTGTGAGCACTGAGTTCTTTGCATTAACCGTGAGTAGATCTTCAACTTGCATAGAAAAAGACGAGGCAGCCCGGTCAGAGTAAGCCAGCGGTGCTTGTTGAAGCGATGACTGTGGCTGCCTGCCTGTCATTGTCTGCACTGTGTGACATACATGTGGTCATTTAACCTTATGTGAATCTTTGTGACCACATTATTCCAATCACACATTTCAAAGCGTCCATAGTTGTGTAGTGGCACTGACAATGTACTTTATATGCCAAGTTACGTCAGAAATCAGCTTATTTACGATAGCTTTTATCGTGGCAACGTTAGTCCTTGTAAACATTTATTTAGCTTTTAGTACTAACCCTACTTTATTTCGGCATATCACCAAACAACAAAAAGTTCATTTTTAGAAGGCGTATGTGGATATTCCAATCCGCAGACCCACGTTCACTTAAAAATATGTACTTACTTTTATCCATGTAAAAAATTCATCAGTAAATATAAAGATAATTCTCCTTCATGCTTTGTAAATCTGAAATAGAAGCAATGTTAAACCTTTTCCAATACATTTGCTTAGATGTGTCTTCATTAATATTTAGCTTCTTTGGCAAGCTTACTCCTACTGAAATGTACCAGTGCTTCATGCTATCCTAACAAACCACAATACAGTAGGCTAACTTCTTCTTAATAAATGAGGCCCACACTACACTACACAACACTGCCTCTGACACAATTCTGTTGAACGTGAAAGTAACTTGTGTGTCTGCAGCCTGCTGCCATGCTGACCTGTGAAACCTGTGGTGAGGAGATGATGTTGGAAGAGGACATGAAGACGCATCTCCTTCTCAGCCACCGGGAAAATGACATGCACTGCCCGCTCTGTTCCCTTTCTGGAGTGTCCTACGACGAACTCTACTTCCACATCAGCTCTGCACATCCAGAGAAGCAGCCCAGAGCACAGGATCCGGCTCACTTCACATCCAGTTCCGGCTGCTTCGCTGGAACAACCACTGGTGTAACTGAGAGCGACATGCTCCAAACATCCCCAGAGTTATTATTATCTCAATCCTGCTCAGCTGGGGACAGATGTGATACAGCTGGTGATGCAACACCCACTGGTGCCTCTAGTGTCACCACAGACTCTGTGCGACCCAAACAGTATAGTACACCAGAAAGCAGGGATTCATCAAATGGGGATACTGCACCCATCACTTCGACTTTGACAACAAAGAGCCCTAAAACAAGACGGGAGCCTGTCAGGCACTGTGATGAGGACAATGACGGCATTAAATCGGAGCACAGCAAAGCCAAACAGAAGCAGCTGTCATTACCAAAAAAAGGTAGTTCAACTTTTTCAAACTTTATTTCAAACTTTAAAGTCACCATTGACTTGAATTGTCCTGTGTTAGTTACAGAGAAGCTGTTCCCCTGCCCCATGTGTGCACTGGTCTGCAGCAGCTGTTTCATCCTGCAGGAGCATGTTGAGCTGCATCTGCAGGAACAGCACTCAGCAGAAGGTAACTTTTCTGCCTGTGAGATTTGCATCTTTGCTGCCATGTACAGATCACTCGGTCAGCTATTGTTATCACTGTAGGATCTAGTCATGGCACAAACAAGTTCCACAAATACCATATCAGTCAGCAGAGATTAGATGAGACAGCAGAGTTCATTGTTCCTTAAAATGAAAACTCCCTAAGCCACATATATGCACTTAATGTTCTGTATCTCCATTCATGGCTGGTTGTTTGTTCTGGGTCAGCACTGGAGGAGTGTTAACCAGCCAGTATCTCACCATCATCAGCCAGGTGTGTCTCCTGGTTTCCTCTGACAGACCTTTTTTTAAGCTCACATTGCACAGCATTTTTGCTATGGCATCTAGTTAGTTTGTAGAAAAACAATATGTTTCCATCCTATCAAGATGTATGTGTCTTCATTTGTACAAGGAGACAACATGACTAAGTAGACAGAGGTTATTAGCTTGCTGATGATGCATTGGTTTTGTTCTGAATTTCTGTAATGCTCAACAACTCTTTTAAATGTTTTTATTTCACTTTTATTATTCTGAAAGACTCAAATTTGATGATTTATAGGTCCCAACAAGGCAGCACAACCTGAAGCATTCTTTTCTTGATGACATGGGATCTCAGCAATAATTGGCAACATGGAACTTCAGTGGCCAAACATGGCATATTATTTAGTTTCTGTCATTATCACCATTTTAGATAGCTGTGGTGCTCACATTACTCATTCCATATAGATAACTCAAACAGGCCCAAGTTAAAGTGCACATTTTTGTTTACAGTTGATGTATATCAATAATCTTTTATTGACAAAAATAGAAGAAAATAATCTTTGCCTAAGTTTCAGAGAAATGGTGGATGTGATGAGCATTCATGTAGCATGAAGAGAAAAACCTGAGGTGCAGATACTCTGTACCGGCAGAGATTTGATATGAAATAGGCTAATACACATTTGTTTGAGATGGCCAAAAGGCAAATTGAATTCTGGGCAAGATCATTTTATACTTCTGTTATTTAAGTTACATTGTGGGCATTTTAACAATAACAAGTTGTTATTGTAATGACAAAAGGGATCTTCCATTTGGAGACACTATCAAATTAATAACTTGGATTGGTTGAAGACCAGCCGGGCTGCCGCACTGTGGTTGAGCTGTAGGTCAGATGGAACATGCAGACAGACCAGCCAGGAATGATTTGCTGTAGTCTCAATGAGAGATGACAAGAGCCTGGACTAGAACCTGTGCCACGTCCTGAGTGAGGAATGGACGCATTCTCCGTGTTGTGGATCATGAATCTGCAGAAGCGGTTTGTCAGAATAATGTTGGCAACGAAGGACAACTAGCAGTCCAGTGTCACACCCAGGACACCACAGAGGTAATGGAGAGGTCATGGATGGGAGATGTCTTCCCTTGAAGTAGGAGCAGCTCAGCCTTGTCGATGATGAGCTTCAGCTTCACACATCCCTTGAGAGATGTCAGCGAGACATGCAGAGATTCTTGCTGCCACCTTGGTTTCAGAATGGGGGAAAATACAGAATAAGTTGGGTGTTATCTGCATATCTGTGGTAGGAAAAGCCACGTGAGTGATCAACAGAGGCAAGGGAGAAAAGAGGAGGGGGCCCAGACCAGAACCCTGAGGCGGACCCCTGTAGTGAGGCTACAAGGTTCAGACACAGATTCTCTCAAGGTTACCATGTAAGTGAGGTACTTGAGGTAGAACGTGAACAGGGAGAGTGCAGAGCCTGAGACTCCCATTTCTTGGAGCGTAGAGAGGTGGATCTTGTGGTTCAGTGTGTCAAACATTGTGGAAAGGTCCAACAGGATGACGACCGAGGAGAGGGAGGCTGCTCTAGCAGCGTGGAGATCATGGCAAGGAAAAGAAGTGGAAGAAGAGAGATGGGTCCTTTAACTCTTTACATCAGAAGGGTTGAGTGTGGCTTTCTTTAAAAGAGGGTCTGCTCTAGCTGCTTTTAAAATGTTAGGAAAACAACCAGTTGTCAAAGAGGTGTTGATGAGGTGGGTGAGAAAAGGAAGGAGGTCAGGAGCAGGAGATTGAGAAAAGGTGAGAGGGGATAGGGAAGAGGCCAGGTAGTTGTGGGGCTTTGGAAGCTAAATAGGGTTAGTGCCTCATTGGGAGACGGGGGTGAAAAGGAAGTTAAAATAGGAAATAAAGAGGTGGATATAGGACATGTGGTGTCAGCAGGTGGGTGGGGAAATGAGGTGCATATGCCATCTGTCTTTTTTAGAAAGTAGCTAACAAAGTCTCTCGGAAGGTTGGCCTGTAGGGTGGCTCTGTCTGTATGCACTCAGACAACCATGGATCTGGAGAGGTCAAGCAAACCTGCTTATAGGTGAGAGGACAGGGAGAGCCCAGAGAATAGGACAAAGTAGAGAGGAGAGTGTTTATGACAGACACAGGAGGCATGAATGAGAAGGAGTCAGGTTAGGGGAGAGCTGATAGATGAGGCAAGAGGGGAGGGAGACGGGAAGTGATGGTTGCGGTAGATTGGAACAGAATGTGTAGAAGAGAGAGGTTTGAAAGGTGGAAGAGAGTAGGAGATGAAGTGGTCAGAGACATGAGGAGTTACAGAAAGGTTAGTGGTAGAGCAGTTCCTGGTAAATATAAGGTTGAGTCAGATGTTAACCTCTTCGTTGAAGTCACTGAGAAGTACAAACATCCCTGACAATGTCCCCCCCCCAGGACATTGTCAGGGATGTTTACGCAACAATATTTCACATATTTTCACACTGTGTACGCACCTCTGCTTAGCCAGAAGAAACACAAGTTAGACAGAAAAGAAAATGAGAGGTATGAGTGAAACTTATCAATTTAACTGGTTATTCAGATTCTATGAAAGAGGAAGCAGGTGTCTACCTCAGTGATAACTGTAGACAACACAAGTCCTTTAGCAACTCTTTCATTCATGCTTCAGTTAGGCGTCACCGTGCCTTAGTAATCTTAGTAACTGTACAATAGAATTACAGGAAATAAATTAATACTGTGTGTCTTTGTCTCCTGTAACGTCTTTTAACACAGATGTTTCACGAGGGGCTTCCACTGGAAGTTTCGTATTAGTGATAAGATACTGCAGGTTAACATCATTTAAATGAAGTCTTAATGGACCAGAGAAGCGACCATTCACCTATCTGTCTCAGTTGTCAACCCTCATATGAAATAAGTTTCCTCTCTGTTTTGTAGGAGAGAAGAGACTTGAGTGCCCTGTGTGCTCTGTCGTCTGCAGTAACAGCTTCGCTCTGCAGGAACATGTGGAACTGCATTTAGACCACAGAGCAGCTGTGAACTCTGCAGGTGGGAACATACTGATATGCTACATAATTCACTCACTTCCCTCTATTACACTTCCTTGTAACTGATCTGGTCTGATCTAAGCCTTTGTTTTACCTGTTTTGCTGCAGGGAGCCCTGGCTCAGACCTGAAGCTGGCCAGACAGCTTCAGCAGGAGGAGGAGCAGAAGAGGAGGCAGGAGGAGGCCCAGCAGGAGAGAGAGGAGTTCAAGAAGCTGCAGGTCTGGATTCTACACTGCAGAACACCTGCTGTGCAGACCACGAGTGTTTCCATAGTGCTGCATTTCTGTTGGATTTCAAATGAATTAGTGACTATAAGGGTACAGTGCTAACTTCTGCATTAGTTTGTGGGTTTACATATTTATATACATATTGGGGGAACAGTGTAAAACTGAAGCACTATCATTGTCCTTTTGCGCTGTTTATAATGTATATAAGGACTTCCTTTACTGTTTATCCAGTATGGCTGTGAACACCTTTAAAGCTGAACACCAGCCCTTTATCCTCATGATCAATGTTTTATTTCAGTGTGCTGGAGTAATGAGCAACACCAATACAAAGTGTGTCACTGTCCAAATAATGTTAGAAAACACACACTGAGTTCCATCTCAGCCTTCTTCTAAACAGTATAAATGAAAACTAAAATGATGCAGGTAATGTGATCACAGATATTATTTACTATATATATTTAATGTGACCTTACAGTCACCACAGTCCACCATACAGATGGATACTGATAGAGATATTTGGATTCATTCTTAATTTTATTTCACTAACCACAATGGCATCTGTGGCCCTGTCTGTCAACCACACCAAACTAACTCTATGAAACATGGTTAAGTGAAGCCATATACACCACTGGATAAACTGGAGATGAGTCATACTTGCATCATAAAAGTTGATGTAGTCCTTGAGCCATACATTCTCATGAGTCGTGTTTACTTTCATTGTCTCCAGTCTGTCTGCCTGACTGTTGTGTGCTATGTTGTCTGTGCAGAGGCAGTTTGGGCTGGACGGCAGAGGAGGATACTGCCGACAGATGGAGAGGACCATGGAGAGAGCTGTGGCCCGAGGTCATATGGCCCCTGCCGAGTTTCACTGTAAAAGGGCTGAGATGATGGAGTCTCTGGCCTCAGGGGTTGATGATGGCAAAACCAGAACTCAGGGTATGTTTGTCTCCTGCAGCAGCAGCTCTGCAAAAGCAACACAGACACGCTGCTGGTTTAAATGAATACACCAAAGGTTCTGTAGGTTTAGTCAACGCAGTCCGCATCCATTATAGTCATCGGTGTCATTTCACACTAACCCTAACACTGTGTTGAGTGAAAGAAGGAGACTACAATACATCTGCTGCTGTTTCCCACCAGTCTCACTTACAATGGGACTAAAGAAAGTCCCTGCTAATTTAAAACCATACACTTTCACTTTTTGTTTAATTTGACACATTTCACATCACACTGAAAATGTTCCACATTGTGTGTTTTGTGCAGTTGTCAAAAGAGTTGCTTTTTTCGTGGTTGCAGGTGCGTAGGGCATCCTGGATGTGCATGGAAACAGGACGTAGGGCTTAATAGTGCATTTCCACTCCAATGACTTTAAAACATTCTCAAGATTTAGGAAAATACTGTTGCACTTAATTATTAAATAGTAATCTACTCACCCCAATATCTGTGTATATTGCATTTTATGTAATTAAACTGAGACACAGTTCAACTAACCAGACAGGAATGGCAATTGGGAAAAATCCAGGTACTCATCACATTGATGCAAAAGTCCAGGACATCCGTCACAATTCTGTACTTCTCACTGATTTTACAAAATCGTCCACAATGGACTAATGCAGCCAGAGATATCGAAGGGATATCTATCTCAGTAGAAACGGTATGGCAGTATCTCTGATGGGTCACACATTTCTGTTGTTTCACAGTAAATGGCACCACAAGGCCCCAGCCTTAGTTTAGTTTCATCCAATGTTAGTCAGCAGCTCTGTTCATCCAAAGTGCTTCACAGAGAAGTGATCCTCAAAAATGAAATACATAAAGATGACAACAAAAAGATGACCCACAGTCATCTGTGAGGTGACCTGGTGGCTAATGTGGTCTGCCTTGTTTTTCATCTTCTCAGAGTTAGAGGAAATCTGGGAGGGTTATGAGAGAGTATTACAAAATCTGAACATGAAATCAATAAATCATCTCAAACTGAAAGACCATGTTCCTGATTAACTGCAGGTATTCGTTTTAGCAGTTCCAGCCAATAAAATATGCATATAAAGCATGCAAGTGAAGGACTATTTACAGTAATAATTCTAATCTTTATCAGTGTTACTAAACACTATATAAACAAAAAAAACATCTAACATCTAAAAAAAGGTAAGTAAAGCCAAGAGAAGTGAATAAACTATAAAAGGCAGGTTAGAAGCAATTAAAATAAATCATTGAGCTAATTAGGGTTAGGGCGATCAGATTACTGAAAGTATTTTGTAACATTACCTTACAGTTGTTTGTGGCTTCTGCTGTCAGTATCAAGCTTGGCACAGGTCCAGCGATATGAATGCCAGTTAGTTCCCTGAAAAAGGAGGACTGTTCATACCTCAATAATACAATGAATTGTGAACTGTAGAGATTACGTTCCTTTCTATGTTCCAGATTCCCAGTATTTGTTATGTCTTTATCCTGAACCAGTTCTTCAACATTCCCTCAGCTTAAACAAAATGTTCTTTATGATCTGTGTGTGTGTGTGTGTGTGTGTGTGTGTGTGTGTGTGTGTGTGTGTGTGTGTGTGTGTGTGTGTGTGTGTGTGTGTGTGTGTGTGTGTGTGTGT
>JAVQJD010062278.1:0-13844 GCA_036023655.1 Nannoperca australis | reverse complement strand
GCATTTTCACCTGGTAAACAAACTTTACACTGTACAGTAATGTTAGAGCCTGTTTCTGTTTTCATGAGGAAAGTAGTTTTGAATCTCCAGCACTGAAAGGTGTTGCTGTCGGGACAAATGAATAATCATTTTACCCAAAAAATATATTTGGATGTAACATCTTGGTGTATTAGTAACTGTAATTTAATTATATATTTTTCGGATTATAATTACATTTATTTTGTAATTTAATTACGTAACGCCATTACATGTAACTAGTTACTCCCCAACACTGTTTATAAATGTATTTCTTTGTTATATTTTTGCTTTTGTCTTGTAACCCTTTATACCCTGACATAGAATTAGTCTGCCAGTGCCTACACTGGTATTGTTGCTTACTATGATGTCATTTCTTTTGGTATCTTCAAATGCTTCACATCACTAAAATCTGTTCAACCTGAGCTAAAAGGTGATGTAGCCCAATAAACCATAATAATTGATAGTACTGAATCTGTGTCATAAATTAAAACCGCACCACCCATGGACATCCTTGGCAGCACCTCGCTATGTCACCACATTTTTCATCGCATGTAACGTAACGTAATGTTATCAACTTGCGACATGAGCGTACAACCTGATGACACAGAAAATACAAGCCCTAGCTTTCAGTTGCAAAAATAATGAATGCTCACGTTTTAACTTTAGAAACAGGATCATGCAAACAACAAGACCCTCCTATAGTTGCCCACAGATGTCCAGATGTCTAAGTCCTGATCAGTTCACTTGGTGAATAGTTAAATTAATATAAAATGCAAGTACAAGGTGTTCACAAGCAGCAGATGCAAACCTACACAAAGCAACACATTCTCACTTTCAGTGTAGAAATTAAGTTATAAGACAAAGCATCTTGGCAAGTGAAATTCAACACCATTAACAATTTGTTAATAATTTACAGCCTTGTGTAGCTCCTCTACGTTACTTCTGCTTTGCATTGTGGGGTCAAGAGTGTACATCAAAAGCACACAGAAAAATCAAGTTCATGTTTTATGTTGTATGCATAGTGACTTTTATAAGTATAGCAATATTTCAACATTTTGGGGAATATTTGCTTTCTTTGTGTCTGTGTGCTATATGTTAATACAGAGTCATGTTGAGGTTAGCCTAGCTTAGCATAAAGACCACAAACAGGGGGAAACAGCTAGCCTGGCTCTATCCAAAGTGAAAACATATGTCTACCGACACCTTATAAAATTCACTAATCATTTGTTGTCTCTCATTTGTTTCCAGACACAAACAAAAGTGTAAAATGATGAGAATTTGTGGTTTCATGGTGAGTAATGGCTACGTGCTGTAACTATTTCTTTGCAAAAAGCAGTTTATCAATCTGCCCAGCACCTCTGTGCAACATCTCTGGCTATTGTCAACATAGTTGCCACAACAAGACTGTGAAATTGTGCAGTGTCTAGTCACTAAGAATAGTGTTAAACCCCCTAAATCACAGATAATTGTTTGTTACACTTCTTTATGAGTGGTGTGTTTTTACCCTTTGACTGTAAGGGAATTTTAAGTTCTTTTTGAACAGTTTGATTTCACCTTACAGCATATTTCATCATGAATCTCAGCTAACACAGTGGGCAGACACATGCAGTGATTTACATGGCTTAAGGTGTGTGATCTTATACTGAGTCATTACTCAACACAACATAGAAACCAGTTTTTCTGAGTCTGAGAACATGCTGGTTGGGGTAAAGATACACTGTGCTGTGAATTTAAATAAATACAAATACATGGAAACAAGTACAGCTCCAAAACAAGAGGTTTAAGAGCTTTTAAAGAGAAAACAGGTTGAGTAACTACTGAAGTCTTGATATTGATTTTCACAACTTCACAATATAGAACTATAAATACAGCTGAAGAGAGCAGAAAACAGACCTCGGCTGAACATAGTCCCTTGGCTTTCCTTCTGTTATTCTTCAAGCACTCCTATTATATATCACACATTGCTAAAAATGTTGATATGTGTGTACAGTAAATCCACATAAAAAAAAAGAAATACCCACGCTATTAAAAGAATACACTCAATATGCCAACCTCACAATGTGGCCAAATCTCAGTCCTGATTTATAGTTTTGATTTGTGTGAGGACACCTGTTTCATTCTTCCTCTCCTCAAACACAGCTGAGTCGTGTTCAATTCTGGTATGCTGTGATTTCATAAAGCAGGCAGCTGAAGGTTTAAAATGACATATGAATGTAGCTTCTTTGAAAATCACAGTAACGTGAAATCTTTTGTTCTGTATCTTCTTCACCAATGGCAACACACCAAGTAGACACACGTTTTAATTTGTTTGTGTCTGATTAAAAAGGACATGATGTTTGATAATGGTTTATTATTTTATTTAGCAATTTGGGACATCTAATCAACACATATCAGTGTGGTAGTGGTGCTGCTTTGGTTATGCCTCCCCTAGAAACGTGACCATGTAAAGCTCAGACTCAAAGGTTTATTAGCACATTTCCTTGTGACAGTGCCAAAGTATACACCCTAGCTGCTATGTGAATGGCAGTCAAATAATACTATCAAGCTAGTACTCGAAACTCTTAGTGTCCACTGTTGTGCTATGTGCCTTTATCTCTGACTTTCTTTGTGCAATAGAGACCGGGCATTGAGATCACCTGCTATACATTTCATATATCAATTTATTAAAACAAGACTGTGTAACATTTGAAAGACGAAATAACACCTTCTTCCCCCAACAAATTTAAAGTTGAAGTCATTAGCAATAAAATTCACCACTGGTCAATTCAATCCACTTGGGAGTCTTTGCTGGACAGCCTTACTTGGTCTGTTATGACCAGTAGCTTAGGGTCACCAATGTCAGCTAATGTTAGAAAAGTTTCTATTGCTGTGTAATGGACATTCCTGAGTCAGCTTACTACTCAATTTACAGCCACATCTGGCCCACCAACCATTTTCTAATGAAATGATGAACAATGAAAATAAATTGAGTCACACTGTTTATACCAATTAATAAATGTTCAATAATGTCCCTTGGCTGTTAAAGTTGCATATTAGCCTATCATCGGTCTATGCTGCTCAAGTGATAATGTATACTTGACCTGCGTGAGACACGTGGGAAGGACTGCCTACAGGACTGTCTGCCTGGCAGAAACTCCTGAGGGCAAACTTCTCCCAGGGGCCTCCACGGGGCTGTTGGAACTGGATTTTCCTTTTGGCAAAGATGAACGAGGACAGTGAACGGTTGACCATGAAAACAGGCAACTCAGTGAAAAACCTGCCTTTACTTTACCGCCTCCCATCAAACCACTTGTTTAATTTACCAAATGACAATTGCTGTATGCAAGGTTGCTAATATCAGGTGACATCACCAGTCAAAACATGCTAGCTTCAATGCAGCATTCCCTTCTGGTGGCACTGCAAGATATCTGATAAATATTATTAAAGTTTATTATCTGGCCCCACAAAGCAAGCTAAGTACCCTACTGGCTTTATGACTCTTCTACACCTGTGCTAATGCATTTCTCTTTTCCCTGTCATTTCCACTAATGGCCATAGCGGCCACTGTTTAGCAAATTTCACATAGTCTCACTTTCAAGCTGCACCACTTCCAATGTAGTTCTCAGCAAACATTTCAATTCACACCTTCAAGCATAGTGCATTTGTTGGACTATTTTCAACTATGGATTAACACTAACATTATGTCAGCAGGTTGGTATGTATGTGGGAGCGACTTAAAATAAACTAGTGTCCATGTTCATACTAAAAAGGAACATGTCACTCTGTGCCTGTGTGGCTCATTGACGTGTTTTGAATGGTTTCTGGAGAACAATGGAGCTCTATGGCAAAGAGGAAGAAGATATTTCAGGCGTTGGATATGCACACAATACTTGGTAGTAGGATTGATTTATTTTAAGTAACTGATTTTATGCTTTAACAGTTTAAAGGCTGCCCGGTAAATCTGCAATGTGACGTCAGTAAACAAACACTGAAGTTTGCCAACCAGACTGTTTTGCAAAACTTTACACCCAAAAATAAGAGCGACAAAAGGCCTGATTATAGTTGAGTCTAGCTTTCTCAGAAGTGCACACCCACTGCTTTTTTCACTCCTATATTTCAATTTGTACCTTCCTGTTAGGGGATAAGTGCTAATACCAGACCAGAATGTAATTCTGGCATATAAGGTGAATCTGTAAAGTGTCTGAGCTAGAGCTAATGGGATGCTCTTCTCTGGTCCGGCACCACATTGTGATTTAGTTCCATAAGATACGGGTGGTTTTATTTTATTAGAATCCTTATCAAGGCCCTTCCTGCCATCCCCACCACCCACAACACAGTCAGCAAAGCCGGGCTGCCAAAAAGAAAATGCTGCAAGCACAAGTGGAAAAACTTCTATAGCAATTTCATCAGCATGATGGCTCTGAGGATATTTCCCAGAAAACCAGTTAGTAAACAGTGATTAGAGAGAAACCTTGATGTCGGTGCTAAAACGATCCTGAGGTTCATACATAAAACGCTTTGGTGGGTGAAACAAAAAAAGTCAGGAGAAATCTTTTAAAATCTAAAAGAGTAAATGGGTACACCTCATTATATTTATCTAGTACCGACATGGCTGGATTGCTGCATCTTTTCTTTCAATATCTGAGCACCCCTGTCAGCGTGTAAGGAATGAAAAAGTTTAAAACAAAAAGGTACCAGTAGAACAAAAGCTGAAGTCATTCACAGACAGACCTAAACACTCCCGTGTCCCAGAGGAACACTTCTGGGCTTGTTTTTAGGTGTTCGTCGTTCGACCTTACCAATTTTACACATGAATGAGAGCAGGAAACAGCGCAATCAATCAAAGTCGGTCCCTTTCCTAACAAGCTACTCAACACGGGACTCCACATATTAACCAAGACAGCTGACAAATGGTAATTTGTGGTATCTTGAGAAGTTCTTCTTTTAAAATTTCAAGTTGCATGATTATGTATGGAAGATGGAGCGCAGAGGACAGGGGGAACGGTCCACTTCAAGGTGAGCCAAGATCACAGGAGCTTCTGTAAAATACATGGAGCGCTCGGTTTGATGAGATTCAACAAGCCTGACCCCGCTTGGCTGTGATTAGAAATTCCACTCGTGGAAAGTCACACACCCTGCAGAGTTTCTGCGAATGTCATCACACAGATGAATCCCATTAAAAGCAAGGCATAGCAGATGGATCGTATTGTTGCCAAGACTGGAAGTTTCAAAAAATGGTTTCGACAGGTTGCTAAGCTGTTTAAATGAAAGGCGCCGAGGCGTAATGCATCACTGTATGTGGAGGCAAACAAAATAAAGATAGCACTACTAACTGTAGCTACAGCTTCGCTTGATTCTTATATGCTAAAGAAACTGTGGAATAAGTAGCTACTTACTACTGCAAATATCCTGAGTCAGCTGATGTGTAAAGGTAGAATTAAAGGTGCTCACTTTGAGGAAAATAATAACTGTATTACCTATTAACCCATCTGTGCACTGCTATTTCTAGCAGCTCGTGCTTTTAGGCAGAATATTTTCTTTGATTACATTACACCAATAAGCATGTCTTTATCTTGTTTTGTTGCAAGTTGCCGTATGCCCTTTTGACAACAGACATTTTTACTTGTCATAGTAGAAAATGCAGGCGTTTCTACCAGCATTAGCGATGGCTCTGTGCTATTCAAGTGTGCCAGCAAGCCATGACAGTGTGACAGGACCCTGAAAGCAAAGAAGCAAAATAGAATTCAGCCATCAGTCATGAATTTTATACATTTTTTACACCTGTGCTTTTCCTACTGTGACATGTCAGAATTTCTTACTTCCGTTTATAATCAGGGTCAAATAAAGGCTTTGTCACTACGGTAGATTTCTTACACCCTCTTTCTCTAAACAAAGGCCAAGTGATGGCAGGATTACCAGTGATTAATGTCAGCAAGTCAGCTAAGAAGACAGTTTCGGAGTTAAACCCAAGGGCATATTTCTCCTCTTTTGGCAGAAACTAGCCGCCTCCACACCTCTGTCCCCTGTGGGAACACACATTGGACCAGTCTGTCAATATAACGCCCAGACATGAACTTGTCATCAACACTCCAAATAACTCCTAAGCAAACACAGATGGCATTACTGGGATAAGTAACTAGTATAGTAATGTAATTAGGCTACTGATTAGAGGTAGGCTGATAAATCAGCAGGCTCATATATTAGCATAAAATGAAGGGATTCTTATCAAATATGTCTATCTTATGTGCTTTTGTAAAAAAAAAAAATGTTTTAATGTGATCAAAGTATCAAATTGGAAAAAATCTATGTCACCTTTCAGTGACAAAATGAAAACACATTTTCTCATGCCCACAATCTTCAGCTCTCAGTAGGACAATTCTGCTACATTATGTAGCCAAAAGTGAGACTACCAAAGACAAAAAATAAACACCTCTAAATGGTGAATGGAAAATATGTCTCCTTCTTCTATGAACAAAGAACCACTGCATCACCCTGTAGCACAGATTCAAGCATTGTAGAATGTAGAATGAGATTAACGAAGCAGCCATTCAAACAGGAACGCTGCTTGGCTGTAATGCAGTCATTTCATCCCGATGTTGACTTAATTCTACATGCACGTCAGCCCTCGCAAAGAAGGCACGTGCGGTGCAATGAACCAAACAAACACCAAAGCCATTTTCTATCCTGAGACGAACAGCAATTACGATTTCTGTTACGTCTCATTGGTTAACCCATTTGTTCTTCTGCAGAGCCACGGATATGGAAAAGAGTTTAATCTCCATGTGTAACAGATGAAGAAATGTGTGTTGATGGTGGAAAAGATCTTAATCCCCATTTCTCTCACATCCTTGCTCGATCAGCTTTCTATGTTGTTCATACTTCATGCATTGTGTTATGCTGTTTAGCAGATGTAGAATTGTTTAGAAGTTCTCTTCTCTCTTCACAGGCTTGCTTGCAATTACCTGGTCACCAGTTGTCTGAGGCACTTGTTCGTGTGACATCAAGTTCATATAAGTCCCGAGTCTTTTGTATTCTAAATGAGAGCCTGTAGGAATTTTGGCACGACTTCGCTGCATTCCAAACTCTTCCACTTGTTAAAGGACGTTGAATATTTTGTAGTAGCTTACTCTGCCAATTTACCTGTCCAATTTTCATCAGAGCAAACTACAAGTGCCCTATAGTCCCACTTGAGAAAAAAAAGTTTAATGGCTGAGAGAAAACAGTTAAAGTGACCCTGCTACTCAAGTCACCTTGAATGCTTAAGCATGGTGTTCCATGGGGATTGCTTGGCACTCCCGAAAGCCAATTTACCATGCCTGGCAAGTAGCACAAGTACCTCAACACTGCCTGTATAACTAGTTGTTTCTCATCATGTTACAAAGAATATACAGGATGAGCAAGGAGCTCATGCTTTAATGACGCTGGCAGTTTTGCCAATCAACCACAATATTATGAACCGTTTCACCCCAAGCTTTGTTTACCAGATTTTGTCACTGTAAACACTTTTTGCAAGAACCATAATTATCCATTATCTATACGGCTTATCCTCAGAGGGTTGCGGGGGCTGGAGTCAATCCCAGCTGACCTTGGATGAGAGACGGGGTTACGCCCTGGACAGGTCGCCAGTCAATCACAGGGACGACACATGGAGACAGACAAACATTCACAGTCACACCAAACAGGCAATTTAGAATCATCAATAAACTTAACCTAATGTCTTTGGACGGTGGGAGAAAGCCGGAGCTCCCGCTACGGGGAGAACACACAAACTCCACACATAAATGCCTCAGCGGGCCGGTAGATTTGAACCCAGAGCCCTCTTGTTGTGAGGTAACAGTGCTAACCATATTAAGAAATTTTATTTTATTTTTTGCAAGAACATTAAAGTTAAAAAAGACACTTTGTCAACATATGGAAGCAATAGGGTGATGTCCCTCCAAACTTACATATTCATAGTAATCTGCTATGAAACTTTGGAGTTATTCCTTGGCAATAGGGACTAAAGCCATTCCCAGCATCGCATAAACGAGTCCGTTGTACATAGCTTACGTTACTGGTGTCTGGGTGTCTAAACTCACATTATCACAATGTCACAACGTGAATTTTCCTACTGCTGGTCAGAATATGTATAATATATGAAAGAACTTCAACTTTTCCTTTCTCTTTTTATCTGTTGCATGATGGTTTGATTGGAAAAAATGTACTCTGGCATGAAAAATGAACTCTTTATTGAAGTGTTTCCATTTTAAGGTATGTAAGAAAGACAGAAATGGAAAGAGAGGGGAAATAAAGAACAACCAAAGGAACCAAAAAGATGAAAGACTGCACTGCTTAAAAAGTTAATATTCTGGTTTCTTACAAGGTGTGTGTTGATTTCATGGTTTACCATTCCCATTGGTTATGCAAGCAGTTGGCTGGTAGAGCTTGTTGAAACAAGCAATTAATGCTCTGATCTGATTATTATAATCAACACAGACCTGTTCAGCTGGTGATTGTAAAACTTCAGTTTAACCGGGTGTTTGACAGTTTGTCTCAAACTCTTCAAACTCAGAACATTTTCCTTTATCTGTCTGACATTGCAACATGCTGCTCTGATTAATCACCTTGAATGAAATGTACATTTTGATTTATCATTCAGTCGAGCTGAGTCAAACAGATCCTGACCTGATCTTCTCAAGATCAATTTAGTTACTAGATGACGCTAGCTAACGCTAACTCCTAGATCCTTCAGTTCTCAGAACCAGTAATAGATAGACCCTCCCTAAATGCTAAAGGCCTACATCCTTTAAAACTCCAAACTCCCCCAAAAAATCCCCCAGAATACAGAATACTGTATGTGGTAACCATGTCAGTTACTGGTAGGTATGGTTGTGCCTTATCTGTAATACACTCCAAGAAACCCAGTTACAAAAAAACTATACTAACTCAGCTGTCGAAATAGTGAAAGCTAAAATATATTACCATGGAATGTCAGCAACAACCAAGCCTTGCATTGCCTAGCAATTCCTCGGTTCACATTCCACCTACCAAATGTATTGCAGCTGCTACTATAGGCAGTTGATTTACATAAGATATTTATTCTTGGAATCGTCCACAATCAGCACAACAAAGCCAGTCTGTAAATGTCACCCTAACCAATAGATATGAAATAAGCCCCAAGCCAGACAGATGAGGCTAAGAGACACCATGAAACCACAGTAATTCAAGCTAACAACAGATAGAGCAAAGGGGACTCTTTTTCTGACTTCCAGCAGGAAAAAGAAATATCTACTGCACCTGCTGAGGATAGAAGATCCAGTGTAACCCTGAACACTTTGTTAAACGTAGACAAGAATGTCACCTTTACAGTACAGTTGGGCAATATGGTTAAAGTCCATGCAAACGTAATAAGATTGTATTCAAAATCACATTATTAGTCGAACTGATTATCAGTCTTCTGCTGTTACATCAGACAAAACGTATTAACTTAATAACTTTTATTTATATCCAGTTAAACCTTGTATAACCAAACTGGATAAGATAATTTGATGAATTCACTGACAGGTAACGTATTGGCGTGGCGTATGTGGGAGATTCCAAGCATCTAACCCTATAGGCAGGTTAACACCATGCTCTGCCCATGGAAAGAACAGAATCTCTAACCCTTGTGCTGATGCATTGTTCTATCCATTGAGCTACACAGTCTCTCCACTCTGATTTCCCATGTCAGTAAAAAGCAAAGATATGAAAAAAGCTTTGCGATTTGTATAATCCATGACTCTGGCGTCAGTTGAGCTCCCTCACTTCAGTTAGGCAGGCCAATCCACTGGAAGGCTGGCTTTAGACAAAACATCAATTCTGTATGGATCGAATAACAATGTGAGCTGTTGAGTGTGGCGGGCTACACACTAAAAAATAAAGGCCCAACATTCTTAATACCAATAAAAAAGCACTGCAGGCTTTAACACATATTGATTGGATTAAATAAAAGTAGGTAGTAGTATATTGCATTCATTGTCAAAGCTTGGACCTTTTTCAAAGAGGGTGCAAACCTAGTTTTTCCATCAATCATTTTGGTAAAGTTGACTTTGTAACGTGCTGCATTCCTGTTGCACATTCACCAAGTACTCTATTGAGAAAAGCTCATTAGAGGGGTACTCAAGAGATGAAATATATTACTTCCACAAAGTTACGAGACTTGCAAGTGACACGTCTAAAAACAGGAAGGTCAAAATAAAGAGAGATGCTGACTTTTAGGGTGTTTTCACACCTATAGTCCATTTGATCTGGTTTGAATCAGTTGATGAGCTTGGAAATGTGGAGAGTTTTCCCCTTCAGTTCAGTTTATTTTCTTTGGAGAAAAATCCAAGCAAATCAAAATGCTACTTACCACAAAGCACGTAAGAACATTCACTCAACTTATTGGTCAGATGTGTCTGGGGCGGGAGCAAGAAAGTAAATACATGAAGAAAGTTCTGTGTTGTTAACTAGTGCATATTTCTGTGAGAGAAACATTGCAACGCAAGTTAACATGGAGCACAGCTGGCATTTGCTAGTAATCGTATACCAGGCAAAACTATACCAGCAGCATGCTTAATGCACTTTGAGGAAATGCCTTGACTACCATCCTGCTTCACACTTTGCTAAAAAGGTGTGCTGCCTTCAGACAATGGAGCAGAAGAAGGGAGCTAATATTTAGCTAAAACTTGTGTACACCTGGTTGATGGGTTCGATCGTAGTCAGATCATCAGTTTCCTGCCACAAACTAACCACTCCAGAGTTTGTTTGGAACAGAGACCATCTCCTTTAAAGAGCCTTGGTGCGGTTGTTTTGTTCTGCACCCAAGTCTGATTAATATGTCCACACCTGCCCAAACAAACCACACTGGGGATCCACATGTAAGAAACGTTGCCTCATGGTGCTACTAGTGATTAAAATCTCCAAAGGGTACCTGGTATCATCTGTAAATGGAGCCTTACTCCCTGATATGGATCAAGCTTTTTTTTAATGCAACTTAATAGCATCTTTCCTGACACCCTCCATGCTTTGTAAATGCCCATTACTTTCAAACTCCATTTCCCAAATCTGTAATGCAGGCTTTTGTTATAGTTTTGTAATCTCCAACATAAAGCGGTGATAGCCCAGATGACACCACCAGGGTTATTTTCTCACACTTTAAAAAGCTCCTGCGGAGCTTCAGCAGAGTGGGGGAAAAGAATTCTCATCCACTATCCCTCCCCTGATTTTCTCATCCACTCTAGGATTTGAACTTCCAGTTTTACTGGATGTATAAAGGTTTTTTTAGGATGTATAAACACATGTTGTGTATACTATACTGGTGTATAAATCCAGTGTGCTGTAACGTCATCTGAGAATGGCAATTGCGGCAAACTTGCCTGTGTAATCAGGCTGGTAAATTAGCGCTAAACACCCTAAGACATGGGAATGACAATCTGTCAGAACGCCTGACAGTCTGACCAGCCGTAGCCAGCTTATACTGAGGCTGCCGCTGTTATGGCTGCTGCAGCAAACTCCTGACGTGTTGGGGCTTATCTGGAGCACGCAGGAGGCACAACAATGAACTTATCACTATCCAGCCACTTGGCGGGATGTAGCTGCAGCCCCGCCGCGCTGCTGTGACCGCGAGCTGGCTTCGGTTCATTGATCATACACACCAGCAGAACCTAATCTAGGGACAGTGAGCCTTTCTAACCGCAGGCTCCGGCTTTGGACAGAGAAAGGGCAGAAAAAAAAGAAAGAGAAATTTTGCCAGGTAATATAAAAAGCTGCTGATGTAAAAAAAGAAGAGAGAGAAAAAGAAGTTCAATAACTTTGCAGGGACCTCCACCACCTGCATGTCAACTAGCTTCCAGGATTTTGATTGAAGCTCTGTACAAGCCCGCAGCAGGGCTTTTCTTTTCCTTCTTTTTTTTGTTGCCGAATCGGTTACAGTGCCACAAGAATACATAAAAGTTTCAATAGGAGGGTTCCATCGAGGGTCAGGAAAGAAATCTCTTTTTGGGACAAAATTCTAATTCAAATAAAGAATTTATTCAGTCTATTTGCTGGCTGTACAGCTTTGAACACAGCAACAACAATGAGGTGTCAACAGTGAAAATGAAGAAGCAACATCCCATACAGGCAATTTCTATAGCACGAAATGTGATTTTACGTGCAGAATAACAAAACAAGAGGGTTACTTTAACCTTCTCCAGACAGTTGCATTACGCTCTGACACAGTTATTGTCACAGATATTAAGATATTTCAAGCCCGCTGCAGACTGTACAGAGAAATCGTTCAGGTTGTATTTGAGATACTCCGAGCCTTTTAAACTTGATGTGATGTGACTTTTGGGCACTATATCCTCTCTACTCTCTGTCAGCGTGTCTACAATCAATTAACCAATGGAAGCAGTTCTAGTTTTATGCATGGCGTGTACACTAGCATACATACACCCTAGTTGTGTTGTATTTTCAAAGATAGCCCTATTATTGAAGCCTTTTGTACTGATTGATCATGCCCGACTCCTCCATCCTGTCTACAGGAAAAGGCCGGAGTGATCGTCACATCAAACAGAACACGGTGAGTTGCCCCCCGCAATCTGAATATCTGGAGCAAATTGAAGGTGATTTTCAATAACTGCACTGACGAGCGGAAATAGGCGGATCAGAGTCTCTTTCCTCATCTGACAGCCTGTAATAAGAGAGACGATCTAACGTTCTCTGTGTTTCAAGTGGATCATAGCTTGGTTTACGCTGTCTGCTTGAAGAGCTATTTTACTAGCCTTGACGTGATGGATATGGTGATGCATGTGAGATAGCAGTCTTGTGATAGCAGTCCTGTTTGCAGTAAAAGCCAGATGTTGAGAAATGTTTTACCTTTACCCCTTGCAAATGTTTGTAGAATAAAAATGATAGCTATTTATCATACTTCTTGTTACTTTTTTTTTTAAATACCACTGCTTGTTAAAGTCCTACATTACAGTGGATTGCTATGGTAAGCAGCACAATATAGCATCAGTTGTGATGAACAGTACATTATCTTAAGTAATATTTATAATTCAGAATTATTATTCTTATTATTCATTATTATTAGAATCTCCAGATGTGATGCAAAACCACTTTTTGCATTCCTTGTGGATGGAAAGAATAAACCTGTTTATTTTGGATGCAATCTCTTTCCATGCATCATTATTGTCTGTCCTGGTCGATTAAGTTCTAAAGTCCCTTTATACTCTATTTTCTCTGATGTACCAGCAGCAGACTTTTCATCCTGTTCCATTATGGTTTTCTTTGTTTCCTTTTTGACCATCCTTATTTGGTAGTTGGTACCTATTCACTAGCAAGGAACACACCCTCCATATGATACGTTTAAAGATTTATTGAACAGAGTCGAATGTTTGAATATTGCTGATGGTTTGGGGAAGCTTCGTGGGGACGTCCGCCGTGGCACTCGGGTACGACGAACCCCCAAAAAGCCTCCCATAACTGGAGAAGAGATTAGCCGATTTAAGATCTTTGGGATCCGACCGGATGTAATGGTGATATGCTTTCGAGGACCCGCGGCCCATGATTTAAATTAAGTGGGAGACTGAGGTGGCATAGTAAAAACCCCCAAAAACCAACAGACGAGCGGCATCCCGGTGCCGGACTCCGCAGCCGATGCTAGCTGCTGTTGTCGGTGGTTGGCCGAGAGCACCGGCATCCCGGTGTCGGCGTCCCGGCCGGTGCTAGCGGCTGTTGTCGGTGGAGGTTGGTAGCTGGGGCCCTAGCATCCCGGTGCCGACGTCCCGGCCGGTGCTAGCTGCTTTGGTTGCTGGAGGCTGGTAGCTGCTAGCAGCTGCCATGCGCAGTAATCGAGAGCGAAC
>JAVQJD010062272.1:0-17038 GCA_036023655.1 Nannoperca australis | reverse complement strand
GAGTCTGTGAGTGCGTGTGTGAGAGAGAGAGTCTGTGAGTGCGTGTGTGAGAGAGAGAGTCTGTGAGTGCGTGTGTGAGAGAGAGAGTCTGTGAGTGCGTGTGTGTGAGAGAGTCTGTGAGTGCGTGTGTGTGAGAGAGTGTGTGTGTGAGAGTCTGTGTGTGTGTGTGTGTGAGAGTCTGTGTGTGTGTGTGTGTGTGTGTGTGAGAGTCTGTGAGCATGAGAGAGGGTGTGTGTGTCCTTCCTTCCTTCCTTCCTGATTTGGACATTTTCATTTAGAATGTATTTTTTTATTTTGATGTTTTTGTAAACATTTAAAAAAGCACAAATCATATAAATAAAGTCTTTACACTGGATTTGAACTTTTTTTTTTAGACTGAAAAAGGCTTAAAACAGGAAACTACCTGAAAGTATTCTTTGAATTTTAGAGCAGAATATACGAAGGGTTAGTTGGTTCTTGATAATTAGATTTGGATGGAGGTCTCTTTTGAAGTATAAAAAATTGGATTTGTCTTTGTATTATTTGTATTTCCCTAAATTTAAACACAGTAAAAAGTGTGTGGAGGAATAAGTGAACAACAGAAAGTGTATGTAGTGACGTTTGAGCTAAATTACAGATATTTCAATAGAATCAAATCTTTTGGCTTTGACATCCTTTCAATGTAGGTTCCAGGATAATTTATCATTATTATTATTTGCTATTCTCTTACAAGAAAATGTCCTGCATTCAAATTACACTTAAGTAAAAGTACAAAAGCCAAAAGTGAAATTACTCATTATGCAGAAAGGCCCATTTGTGAACATCATATTATTGGATCATAATTATTGATGCATTCATATGTTGCAGCTGGTAAATAACTTCTTTATTATAATATATATATAAATATATCATTTATTAGTTAATAGTATATTTTGTATTCATCTGAATCTGCAAAGCAGTTAAATGTAGTGGAGTGAAAAGTACAATATTTTCCTCCCAATTGCAGTGAAATAGAAATTTAAAGTAGCATAAACTGGAAATACTCACTACAAGTACCTTATAATTGTAAAATGATGCCGTAAGAAGAAGGAGAGGTGTTTTTAAGATTTATTAACCAGGTAATTGAACTCAGACTCAGCAGTGTATATTTAAAGCTGTGTGGAGAGGTAGTATTACAGTACATATTCATGCAGATTATTACACACAGACAGTTTATTGCTCTTTCAGCAAGAATCCTTTAATCGCTCCTAGCGGCGGCTCGCAGTACGCATGCGTGAACATTTCCCCCAGCAGGTAAACTCCACCATGGCGGCGAGAGGCCATGTGCAAGATCCCAACGACAGGAGGCTCAGACCCATATACGGTGAGGACTCACTGCGGGGGGGGACCTGTTTGTGCGTGTTTGGAGGTTTGGTGAACATCCATGGTGTAAAGTGTGTAAAGTACAAGGTGTTGGGAGTCGCAAAGGAGGGGGGGTGGGCAGCGATGCGGGCCCAACAGCTCCGACCACGGACTCTGCTGCGTTGCAGCGCCCAATGACAGTGCACCTTACCCGGCCTGCCACAGAGCCGGGGTGGGGCTCGACTGTCACGGGTGTCTGGATGAAACCGTGTGTCTCCGTGTCAGACCTGTAGGTGTTCTGGGTGCTGTTATAACATTGAATGGTCCGGAAATGTTTGTAGTCCGGTTTGGCTCATTCTCAAAGTCGAAGTGCTCTTTCTCCTTTGCTAACGGTTGCTATTTGACAGCTAGCTAGCGAGCTAGCAGGCTAATGTGTCAGCTAGCTAGTCAGCCCATGGACCTGCTGCTGCTGTTGAGTGTATTTTAATAAATAAAAGTAGTTTTTTAGTGCCGGTTGTGTGCCTCTGGTTGACAGGTATTTCTCTTCTGTGATTATCTGTCCGCGCCCGGTCTGCATTTGTAGCTAGCTAAGTGTTACACGGGTTAGCTTCCAGCTAGCATTAGGTTCATAATAGTGTAAGGACAATGCTCGAAGCTAACTCCTCTACATGAGCGGTGGCTAGCTTGCTAGCCAGCTAGCATGGAGCTGTCAAAGACCTCCCAGAATGAGGGCTGAACGGTGAGCTGCTAAATAATGGAAATGATGCATATTTACTCTGTTTTTGTATAAATGAGTGTGTGTAAGAAATAGAAGGAATCCCACCTGTTTAGCACTATGTGCTGTTAGCGTTGTACTGACGGAAATGTAACCGTGTTTAATAGATGTAGGCAGAGAATTCACAGGTTTTGTTGGAAACCTGGTGAATGTTTGAACTCTGCAGCTGCAGTGAAATTAAAAAGAAGTTTTGGAGATCATGAATAAGTTAGCTGGGCTCTCTGTTTTTCACCTCTGGCTGGAGCTGCAGGGTTTGCTGCTTAGTTTGGCAGCAGACCGTGAACTTAACCGACTCTGAGTGATGTGTTAACTCAGACCTCTGCAGGTCAACCTCTGGCTCTTGTGTGAGGCCAGTTTGAACAGAGAGAATAGACATGACATAATCACAGTGTGCTGTCTGGCACAGTTAATTTTGGCACCCAGCTGTCCTGAAGGGCCGAAGAGAGAGTGTGTGCGTGTGTGCACTTGCACGTGCATACTTCAACATTTGACCAACCATTCAGAAAGACCTGGCGACAGCTAACTAGAAGCAGGAGCCACTAAATCTTTTGTATTGTTTGATTGTTTAATCTCCACTTGCATGGTAACGTGCACAGTGTTTTGCACATTGCATTCGAACATGTACGCGTGATGAATTCAAGTCCAAATCGAAGGAATAATGTTGTCGTGTTGTCCCTTGTGTTTCCCCAGATTACCTTGACAATGGCAACAATAAAATGGCAATACAGCAGGCAGATAAACTGCTGAAGAAACACAAGGACCTGCACTGTGCCAAGGTGGGTGTCCTCCTCTGTCTTCCACTGTGGGCATGCAGTCGACTTGCATCTGAGTACAAAACCCTGAAGAGTGCACTGATGTAGCCTTTAACTCTGTAGTCCTTCTCCTCTACTGCCTCTTTTTTATTTCACTTTTGTGCTACCTTGTGGAGAAGACACTGGGTCAAGACAACGGGCCACTGGGTCAATAGGACCCGGCAAGGTAGCACAAGGGTTGTTGTTGTTATTATTATTATTATTATTATTATTATTATTATCATCATCATTATGGCGGCTGCACACATTTTACCCAACGAGTGAACAACGCAGCAGTTTGCTGAAGGACATTTTGACAGGGATGAACATGTGTTGGTGCTGCAGGGGTCAAAGCTGTGACCTGAACACCCCTCCCCCCCCACACACACACACACACACAACCAGATTCATACTCTGCGATCACTTGGATATTTCTCTCACATCTGACCCGTTAGCTTGAGTTAAGCGGCACTCTGGTTCGTTTGGAGGCGGTGTTCTCGGCCTGAACCAGTTTTCTTATTATTCTGTTCTGAATTTATCTTGTTCTTTTGCCAAATTCTCTGTTTGTGTTGTATTGTGTTGTATATATTTGTGCTCTTGTTTGCACCAAAACACATTCCTTGTATGTGAAAACCAACTATAAATCTGATTGTGATTGTGAACGCTTCTTCACATCTGTAAGTGGAGTGAACGTGCTCACCTGGTCTGCAGTGATGCACCCTTTGTGACACCCCTGCAGACATCAGTCGGGCTCTCAACATGCTAACATGCTAACATGCTATCACTGTTGTTTTCGTCTTGCAGGTCCTGAAGGCTATCGGCCTTCAGAGGACCGGAAAGCAGGATGAGGCTTTCACTCTGGCCCAGGAGGTGGCCACTCTAGAGCCGACTGATGACAACTCTCTACAGGCTCTGACTATACTGTACAGAGAGATGCATCGCCGTGAGTGCACGCACGCACACACACACACACACACACACGCACCTGGGAGGACTGCATGTTGAGTGTTGTGCCTGGTGTTCGCAGCGGAGTTGGTCACCAAGCTGTACGAAGCGGCGGTGAAGAAGGTCCCTCTCAGCGAGGAGTACCACTCGCACCTCTTCATGGCGTACGCTCGCGTGGGCGAGTACAAGAAGATGCAGCAGGTGAGAGCGCTCACCTCCACACTCGCATGTAAACGTGCAAACGCACATGACTAACAGCTGTGGCTTTTGTGCCCCACTGGTAATTAAAAAGATGGACACATTATCAGAATAATGAAGAGGATGTTGACGACTGCATCTTGGCCCTTTACAGGCAGGCATGGCCTTGTATAAAATCGTCCCCAAGAATCCGTATTACTTCTGGTCTGTCATGAGTCTGGTGATGCAGGTACGGCCCGGCTTTTGTCACGCCGCCATTCACATGATTTAAATATTTTATTATTGTTGTGAAAGTGCCACGTGTTTGTCGTTCAGGCCATCTCAGCACAAGATGAAAAACTGTCCCAGACGATGTTCCTGCCTCTGGCTGAGCGCATGGTGGAGAAGATGGTGAAGGAGGAGAAGATTGAAGCGGAAGCAGAGGTGAGTAACGTGTTTAACACTCACTTCACTTCAGATGTCTGGGGTTTCTTTTTATGACGCAGAATTGGAAAGCAGGAAAAAGAAACAGCACGATTATGAACACAACTTCCTCATGTTTCCATCTGCAGCCCAACAAACACAGAAGTCAGAGGGTCGACTGGAACAGACACAGTTCTGACAGAAAGTACAGAAACAACTTCCCCCGTGGAACTAACACGTCTTTCCAGTCTGTGCAGCACAGGACAGCCTCTGTCCTTAGACCCTCAATTCAGACGAGTTAAAACTCCTTTAACGGGGAAAATAACTTCAGGACAGGGTTCTTACAAAGTCCTGAAAGTTATGTTTTCAAGGTTTGGAATAGGCTTGAATTTAAATACACTCCCTGAGAAACGCTTGAATTTTCAACATAATCTGGTGTTTAATCTTCAACACAGTCGCTCAGGGAAACCAAACATCAGGGGAACGATCCCGTCGCCCTGTTTGTTCTTTGTCTCCTGGAAGTTGTAGTAACAGTTTAGATGTGATGATCAAGGCTTCGAGAGTCTGGACGCTTTTGATTTAGGTACCTTGAAAGTGAAGTACTTGAATTTTCCTGTCCCTGTCAGGAAGAGACGAGAGGACGTCTCTCCCGGGACGGACAGACGGGGAATCGATGTCACGTGTGCAGAAGAGACATAAACTTACAGTATCTGACAGACTGAAACTGAAATACTTTCCCATAATGCCCCACTCTTATTCAGACTGGTGCACAGGGAATATCTGATGTTGTGAAAACACAAACATTTAGTGCTCAGATGTAACCCACCCTGCACTCTTCAGATGTCGTTTCCAGATAATGCACATGTTGAAACAGATGTTACGGAGCTGCTGACACCTGCTTCTGCTTGTTCTGTGTCTGTAGGTGCAGCTGTATTTTATGATCCTGGAGCGTTTGGGAAAGTGTGTCGAGGCTCTGGAAGTGATCAGGGGCCCACTTGGGGGTATGTATATATATATATGTGTGTGTGTGAGTGTGTGTGTGTGTGTGTGTTCTGTTTCTGTACTTGCTAAGCCTGAAAGATCATCAACCTCCGGGTGTGTGTGTGTGTGAGTGAGTGTTATACACTGTGTCGTGTCTTTACTTCACCGTCCTCTCTGTAAACCTCCGTTAGCCAGCTGGCTGCTTTTCATCTGCAGTCCTTTTTGGTTAGATGTTCCCAAACCGATGAGGGTGGCAGGTTAACAGTAGCGTTAGCGTTAGCATTCTCAGGAAGGTCCACAAATCGCACAGAGACGCAGTAACGTAATGACAACATCCTCTGCAGAACACACACGAGCATTACTGTTAATGACAATGTGCAGGCAGCAGAGAACCTGCAACATTAAAAACATGTTGTGTTCGTGCACCGTCCCACAGAGAAGCTGACCAGTGAGCTGCAGAGCAGAGAGAACAAGTGCATGATGCTGTACCAGAGACTGCAGCGCTGGCCCGAGTGTAACGCCCTGGCCCACAAGCTGCTGCTCAAGAAGTGAGTGTGCGCTCGCACCTGTCGCTCAACATTAGAAGAACTCCACACACACACCTGTGACACACCTGTGTGCTTCTGTCCCCAGCCCCGATGACTGGCAGTTCTATCCCTCCTACTTCGACTCTCTCTTCCACCTGATCGATCAGTCGTGGAGCCCGCCGGACGAAGGCGAACAGTGAGTGCAAAGGCTTTTAGTTCTGCGTGGATGCTGCTGCTGTGAGAACGAAGGAAGCACATTTCTATAAGTAAGGGTTTAATAAAAGGAGTCCTATAATAGGAAATCTTTCATTTAGTTACATTTTAGTTTAACAGAAACACAAAACATGAAGAAAATGTAGTTTATTGAAGAGTTTGACCAAGATATTTACTGAGCAGGACAATAATAAAAACTGTGTCAGGTGGAGGAGGTCTGATGGGCACAGAAACATCGCTGTTGAATAAACGTAGTGTTGACGGTGTGTGCAGCAGCTGCTGGGTCTCCTGTCTGGATACAGGTGTGCAAAGACTATAAGAGTCAACATCACTTGTCCTTGATGGACTGAGACACATTACACAGCGGGTACAGTGACTCTGAACTAGTTCATTCATAGTTTCATCTATTTACGTGTGTGTGTGAGTACTCCTGCTCTCAGCTGTGTGTGTGTGTCAGTACTCCTGCTCTCAGCAGTGTGTGTGTGTGTGTGTGTGTGTGGCGGTGTTTTGATGTGTCGTTCTGCCTCCAGCTGCTTGGAGGGCTCGGTGCACCACACTGTGGCTGAAGTTGTGAGGTTTGTTGAAGACAGAATCAAAGGGGAGGACGGCAAAGACTCCCGCTCCCTCAGAGGACCCTACTTAGCTCGACTTGAACTGATCCACAGACTGCGAGAGCGGGGCTGTCCTGAAGAGAGCATGCTGGGTAACACACATGCATTTTAACCTCCGTTGCTCAGTCGTGAGTTTCACACGTTGCCAGGTCCTTCAGCCCGTCTGTCTGTGACTTTATGTGGATTTGAACAGGTGAGCCTTTGGAGCTGATGGTGCAGTTCTTTGGGAAGTTCGGAGACAAACCGTGCTGCATCACCGACCTGAAGATATACCTCCACCTGCTGTCTCCTGATCAGCACGTGCAGGTGAGGCGGAGCTGCAGCAGCAGGGTTGGATGTGGCTCTTGTGAAGCGACGTGTCGGCCCGTGAAACGCCTTCCTCTCTTCTTTCAGTTCATTAACCACCTGAGTGAGGCGGTGCCGCTGGGGGAGCAGGGCGAGGAGGGCTTCGCCTTCCCAGAGGACACCAGGGCGCTGCAGAGGCACCTGTGTGTGTGTCAGCTGAGCCGGGCGCTCGGCCTCCATCACGCGCTCCACCTGGAGGGGAAACTGCGGCTCATCGCTGAGCTCAAAGCTCACTATCGGCACGGACTCAAGTTTGGTGAGAACGTGTGTTGAAAACTCAAACCTGACCCATTTGTTTGCTTTAGGAGTCGTTCAAAGTCTTCAAAGTTCGATTTCTTTTCAACATAATGTGGTGTTTCATCATCGACAGCAACATTAGGAATGAAACCATCCCGTCGTCACGTCTGTTTGTCGTCTCCTCACATTTATAGTAACAGTTTAGAAGTGACGTTTTGGGTTTGGGAACCTTGAAAGTGCTTGAATTTCTTTCTCTTAAAAAGCTCTGACGAACAGTGTGATGATCCAACAGATAAACGTGATGAGACGACATGTTGCTCTGTCACTTCCTGTTTGACGCCAGATATTTATTTCGACATTTATCTCTTCGTTCCTCGTCCTCCGTCTGTCTCGTTACAATACTTCACTTCTCCTCCCCGGTCCTTATATGTACCCTGAAGGCATCACCGCTCGCTGCCGTGTGTGTGAATGAATGCTGCTCTCAGCGTGTGCGAACTCTTCTTCTCTTCTTCTAAAAACCTTCGTGTCTCCGTCCAACAGGGGCGAGCGCTCTGAAGACGGAGCTGCAGTTTTCGGACATGTATTGTCTCATGGCGGCTCACGTGTACGTGGACTTGTGGATGGAGACCGGTGAGTGTGTCTCTGTTGCAGGACCGTGTGTGGTCCAGCGACGTGCTCTAAGCGTGTCGCTCTGTGCGTTGCAGGAGACGAGAACATGGTGTGGCAGGGTTTGGGCGTCCTCCTGGAGGGTCTGTCCCACAGTCCCTCCAACGCCCAGTTCAAGCTGCTGCTGCTGCTCCTCTACTGTCACCTGGGAGCCTTCGAGCCCGTCGTGGACCTGTACTCCAGCCTGGACGCCAAGCATGTACAGCACGACACCATAGGGTGAGGACGCCGACACCGTCACCTCCGGGTGCTCTTAGAACTGTGAAAGCATTCTTCTACAGCAGCGGTCCCCAACCGCACAATGAGTGATGTTACGAGGACGCTGCTACTAAAGATGCAGACAAGTCCACAGTGGATCCACCTTTATTATTATATTTAGAAAAAAAGACAGTTTTTATGCCGGTCGTATCATTTTATTTTGTGTATTTATCCGTCACACCTTAAAGGTGAAAACATGGTCTGACATTAAACCGGTCCGTGGCGCAACAAAGGTTGGGGACCGCTGCTCAACAGGACTTACACAACAACAGGTACACAACTGTACAAGTTACAACAAACTGAACAGATTTATGAATCACTGGGAAGAAAAAGGAGAAGCCTGATGATAAGTTATGATATCGTGAGTCATTATAAGTCAGGAAGTGTCTCTGTTCCTGCAAATAATCCTTTTTACCAGTACGCTATTTGCATCAGGCTGGAAGTAAACACTGGCATGGATAAAAAAAAAAAAATACAATGGATGTGCATGTAAGTTTCCAGGTCAGTGAAGTTGGGATTTATTCCAGCCAGTGTTTGAAGGTGCGGCGTAACAAAGGAAATATCTAAAAGATCAGCAGCTGGTTTTCCTGTAACGTGTTTATCTGAGGAGCTTCACACGCGATCACTTTGATTCATTTCTGCTGAAACAGTTTGTTTCCGTGGAGGGAAACGTGCTCTCCTTTCTGTCAGCTAATTATTTAAAAACCGCCGTCTGTTTAATCAACTGGCCGTCAGTGAACGCCTCCTCTCGTGTGTCAGGCAGCTCCTCACAGGTTAGAACACGTCTCCTGTTCACCACCACAGGACAGAGTGGGGGGGGGGGGGGATTGGAGTTGAGACCTGCAACAGATTCAGTGTAAAAATGCTTTCTTCTTCTTCTTGAATGTTCAGGTTCCTGTTGACTCGTTATGCAGAGTCGTTGGGGCATTTTGCTGCAGCCTCCCAGTCCTGTAACTTCTCCCTCAGGTTTTTCCACTCGAACCAGAAAGATGTAAGTCAGCCCAGACTGAACAGTTTAAAAGCAGCCGGACTCGCGTGTTCAGTCCTGTAACGTGTCCCTGCTCTCCCCCCAGACCTCAGAGTACATCATCCAGGCCTATAAGTACGGAGCCTTCGAGAAAATCCCAGAGTTCATTGCTCTCAGGAACCGTTTGAACCAATCGCTGCACTTCGCCCAGGTGCGCACTGAGAGGATGCTGCTGGACCTGTTCCTGGAGGCTGACATGTGAGTGTGACACCGCTGCAGCATGTGGTGCTTGTGGAGGTGAGTTGTTTATTTGGATGCTGTTGTTTTTCAGTGTGTTGAGTCTGGAGGACAGCGTGAAGGCCATGTCTCTGTCTGCAGAGGAGGATGACATCCCCTGGGACAACATGAGGGACAACAGAGACCTCACAGTTTTTACCAGCTGGGACCCTAAAGAGAGGTAATCTACACTGCAGGAACAGAGGGACTGCAGAGCGCTGACTACAGGCCTGGAGGTTACGATTCTTACGTGTTTTGATCGTTGAGATCATTTAAACAAGCTAACGCTACAGCAGGGTCACATGACTCCAGCGCTGAGCCTCCAGCGCTGACCTCTTCTACAGTTTCACTTCCAACAGTTTGCAGGTTGTAAAGTGAGGTCGAGTTCATGTGTTGAACGTCCCCGACGACCTGTGGAGCCTCGTTTAGACGCTTGTTAGCCGCCGCGTGTTTACAGACACGGACAAGCTTCAAACGTCACGAGCCGGGGGTTTACTGACAGAACAACAGGCTGGTGTCACAGGAACCAGAAACCCACTGACTTCCAGACGAGCTAACATGCTAACTTACTCTGTTCAAAGCAGGTGTTGATTTTGGCTCCAGATCTTTGAGAAAAGCTTTAATACAGTTTGTCACAGCTCGTTGTTGTTGTTGTTGTTGTTGTTGTTGTGGACGCGGTCCCTGATCACAGCTGCGTGCTTCTTCCTGTCACAGACAGCTGAGTGACGAGCAGCGGCGTCGCTCTCTGGAGGAAGAGTCGGTGTGGCTGCGGATACGCTGCCTGACGCTGCGCCTCCTCACGTCTCTGTCCACGCCGGGACACCCCCCCTCGCAGCAGAACTCTGACGTGGCCAACGAGAACGGGGTCGGAGACCAGACCTCCACCCTCGGCGGCCTGCTGCAGCAGCTCAACCAGACTCTGCAGGCCGCCGCTCAGATAGCAGAGCGCTGCACGCAGGTGTGTGGCACGACGACACGTTGCTGATGATCTGTCCCGTCGTACATTTAATCCTCAGCAACAGCGAGCTCCAGTGCAGCACGTTGTTGGTTTCTGACCATCTTCTGGTGACAACGTGCTTTTTCACCGAAGGTTTCCTCGTAACGTTTCAGAGAAAACTGGATGTGTGTGTTCATTTCACTTTGACCTGAAGCTTCTGCAGAACCACAGAAGTTAATCTATGAAACTATAAATCTTTGCGCCGCATGTGAATGACGTAATGTTAGAAGTCTGTTACAGTCTGTTGCTGTAATGATGTCTGTGTTGCACTGCAGTATCCATTCCTTGGCCCCCCCTCCACCCGCCTGGCCCCGGCTCTGTCCAGCGGGAGCTGCCACTGTCAGGCTGCAGCCCTCCAGCTGTCGGTCCACCTGCAGGAGCTGGAGACTGTTGGACTCGGTGAGACGAGGGGGACAGAACGTGCAGCAGATGGAGACTCTGCTTCCTGATGCTTTAACACTCATTGTCCTGTTCTTTTTACCTCAGACGAGTCGTCGGAGCTTCAAACTCAGATCTGTAACGGGTTCAAATCATTAGTAGTTCAGCTTCAAGGTGAGTCGGCAGCTGGACGTAGATATCCGTCTGCAGGGGTTTGTTCTGGTCTGCTGCTTCATGCTTGTTCTTTCTGTCCACAGAAATCCTGAATAAATGCAAAGGGGATTTATTGGAAATGATAGAAGGCAAATTAAAAACGCGGCCCTCCTTATTAGAAAACCTAGTCTTCTTTGTTGAGGTGAGACGTCTGCGGCCGCTCGTAGATTTCCTGCCTGTTGTGGATCCCATGTGTTGACGTGTTGCTGTTGTTCTGCACAGACGGTGTGCATAGTCTTTTGGATGGCCAGTCACTGTGCCAAGATCCTCCGCCCTCTCAAGACTAGTCTACAGAAGAAGAAGAAGAAGAAAAAGGATGCGAACACAGCTCTGGTACCGTGTGACTCCGTCTGTTAGAAATGCTGTTCTGTGCTCGTCTCTGCCTGATGACACTGACCTCTGTGTTGCAGCCGCCGGTGGTCTGTGGGTTCCAGGAGCTGACGGGGAGCTTGCAGGACCTGCTTACCCAGGCTTCGGACTATATAAAGGGGCAGGAGACTGGCGTGACGGCCCTGAAACTGGCCAGTTTAACCCTGGAGGGATTCCCGCAGGTTAGTGTGCAGACACGTGAACACGCTCTTTCCCTCTTCGCTAAATATTCATTTGAAAAGTGGTTAGATTTTACGGTTGGAGCTGCGTCCATGGCAACGTAAACTCTGTAGCCTTCTTTAGATTCACTTGTTTATATCTTTCAATTTAAATTAAACATGTAAATCCACCACGGTGTTTATCTGACGTCTGTCTGTGGTTTGATACGATTGGACGGGACCCTCGATCGGATGTGCGTCCATGGCAATGGCCAAACAGACCGATTGACCAATCAGAATGGAGTATTCATCAAAGCCTGTAGTGCACGAGAGGCCTTGCAGGAGCTGACAGACAGAATGTTGCGTGTGTTTCAGGACGAAGCGTCGTTTATGAAGGCTGCTATGGACAAGGTGCAGAGCAGCTACCTGCGCTCCCTGCAGGAGGTGGGGGAGCTGCTCAAGAAGAGGGCAGAAACTATAAAGAGCCTCAAGATCTGAACACCACCACCAAAACGACACCACTTATCCCCCCCACCACCGTCTGGCAGCCTACCAGCTCACCTACGAGTCCGACGAACCCCGACTCCGCCCGCCTGAGCACACAGTCGTTACTGACCTCCTTCCTCTCCTGCATATTTCTCACTGAGCGATTGTGAGCTCTCAATCTGGAGATAAAGAGATGTATATGATATACATCTCTTTATCTTGTTCTTTTCTTTTCTACTTCAACACACACGCCTCTCGGGACATTTGCAACTCTTATAGCACACAGGCTTGTAAGTAAACTCATGAATATATGCAGCAGTTAGAAGTGAGAGTGAGGAGGAAAAACTAAAGATAAGACGTGTTCATTTTAAAAGAAATAGAGCAAATTAGGAATAAATAAAAGAAATAAGCAGTTTTAGACGAACTAATCTAATAAATTATTGTACATAGTGAAGAAGCAACCACCACGACTGTTTGACTAAGACACAATAAACCACTATTCAGTTTATGTTTCCTCTTTATTCCTCACTTTGATTCTTCTGAGTCGAACACACACACACACACACACACACACGGACTGTTCTCGCACACACACACACACACACACACACACACGGACTGTTCACACTAAGGAGGAAAGTTCTTACAATGTCTTCGTCTCTGTCAAACTTGCACAACTTTGCATTGAACTGCTTCACTCTGTGGAGACTTGGACGTCAGACTGAAGTTTTCCCCAATCAAGACTTATTTTCTCACTTTTTTTTATTTTATTATTTTTAAAATAATCCTTTGTGTAACTTGTGTGTTGCTTTGGTACTGAAAGTGGAACCACCTCCGTAGTTGCAGTATTATAAAGAGCGTGAGTTTAATAACCAGGACTTTTTTCATTTTCTTTTTTTTTTTTTATCTGTCTGCCGCTGTTGTTGTGTGTTTCGCAGACAAACATTGGACCTAATTGTAAATAAACGTCTCGGAGGACGCTGGAGGTTTTTGTTGGATTTTTCTTTTACGAGCAGCTGCAGTAGATTCTATGAGATGTGTTCATGTTTTTGTCATTCCCACCCCCTCAACAAAAAACATGCCTCAGCATCTTCTTCTGCTATTAATAAGAACAAGAGCCAGTTTACAGATAATCAGACGCGACTGCAGGTTGGGTCCGGTGGATCTTTTATTTTGAATGTGTCGGAGCGGCGTCCCGTCCCTCCTGTTAGTCACATACAGTCACAAACACCTGCGGATAAATGCCTTTTGTTTGTTTGTTTGTTTTTGTTTTCAAAGACTCGATCTGTTTGAATGGATCCGTGGCTGCAGAGAAGATGTTTGCGATCCGACTACATGTGTTGATGTTTGTTTTGTTTGTTTGTTGTTGTTGCTGTCGAGGTTCAGAACGATGGTTGACAATCTGGAGTGTCATCTCACCACCTTCTTTTTGTTAGAAAATGGAAAACAGAAACACTGGAATGTCAAAGCTTTTTTTAATAAAAAAAAAGTAAATGTGAGAATGTTGGTTGTGAAATGTTTTGACCTTTATTTTTTCTTTTAGAAAAGTTATTTTATTAAAAGTTATTGAGCTCCAACAACGACTTTAAGGAAGAGAGAATAAAGCTACGCAAACAGGGAATTATTGTGGGCAAGTTTTCTGTTAAAACTCTTAATTGAGAAAAGAATCTGCAGATTTATCAATAATGTAAATAATCATTAGTTGCAGCTACAAAAAGGTTTTTTTGTACTGAACCTGCAAATCTTTCTGAACACTTTGACATTCGGTTAGAATAAAGACCGCAGCTCTCGAAAGAAGAAGAAGAAGAAGAAGAAGAAGGCAGCAATAAGTTGAATTTTGTTGAAATGTTGTGACATTTTTGGGTAGATTTTGAAATAACTCAACACTTAAAGAGTAAATTGCAGGAACATCTACAATTTCATTTTTATGGGGCAAGCCTTAGCTGCTGAAGAAGATCATGTGATACGACTGAAAGCTCCAGGCCTTGTGGTGAGATTTCTTTGCCAATTTTAAGATCAGGTTTTTGAACTTGAAATGACCTACAGAAAATTAAAGGGTATTCAAACCACATGGATTCAGATTCTATAAATTAGGTGTTTAAATGTCACTTTCTAAATGACCTTTCTTTTCTTTTCTTTCAACAAGAAAATAATGAATATAACTGCTTGGTTTTCTGTTTGAGAACAATTCTGATTATCTGTAGTGAGTCTCAAACTCACCTGCAAGTGGGCGAAAAACAGACCGTAAATATTACCAATACTCATAAACCTCATTTTCAACTCTGATTTATTTGATTATTAAATAAATAATATACCTAAAAGTCATACTGTGATGTGTGTTCCAAGTTTAACCCTTGTGCTACACTGGGTCAATATGACCCGGCTAGGTAGCACAAGGGTTAAGACACAGATGATCAGACACAGATGAACATTTTGTCCTTTATAAATTAAACCAATTACATTTTGAAATTCTAGTGGGTGCAGTTCCCAGTTCGTCCATGTAGCTGGCAGCAACACGCCTGACGTTAATGATTGCTGATTCATGTAACACACGAAGAAGAGCGACAGGCTCTCACAGCTGTGAATACAGAGTTAAGCTAGCTAGGTAGCTAGCTAAAGTCTTAGACTGTTACAGCTTATTTAGCTATCCAAACACAAATGTAATGTTTGTGTTTATGGTAACTAACATACTGTTTGTCCCGAACTTACAGGCATTAGCTTTAACTGCCTTGACGGCAAGTTATATTTAGCCGTTAGCTTGCTAGTCATCTAGCTAGCTGGACGTGTAGCCGGTTTAGCTAGCTGTCACCGGGGTTGTTTTTGTTCTTTGTAAAAGTGGCCGTTTCTTTTTTAACACATGAGTGTGTCTCTGGTCGTTATCCGTCTGGAATTAGCCGACCAGTCTCCTTTTCCTCAAGGTTTCCAGTATTCCGCTGGTGAGTTAACTTTCTCGTAACGTTAACGTTAAAGTCGCTCCTGTTTGTGTGTAGTTAGCCCGGAAGCTAACTTACCAGCAATGACAAGTGACAACTGAGAAAACCTCTGTCTACTGTCAGCCAGTTCATTGTTTGCAAAAGAAGACATTATTTATTGAATTAAGTTAATAATGTAGCGTATATACGTGGCGTGGAGATAGTCAGTGGTCCAGTTTGTCCACCATCGCTAACAGACCCTCTGTCTGTCTCTGTTTCTCTGTCTGTCTCTGTTTCTCTGTCTGTCTGTCTCTGTTTGTCTCGGTCTGTCTGTCTCTGTTTGTCTCTGTTTGTCTCTGTCTGGCTCTGTCTGTCTGTCTGTCTGTCTCTGTCTGTTTGTTTCTGTCTGTCTGTCTCTGTCTGGCTCTGTCTGTCTGTCTGTTTCTGTCTGTCTGTCTGTCTCGTCTTCAGTTGAAGGCATGTCAGATGAGGAGCTGCAGGAGAAAGCTCTCGGTGCAGCCAAACACACTCTGAGTGGAAAGACCGACCTGGAGAGATCCGCTGTCCTGCACCAGCACATTGGCAGCAGAGCCATGGGGGACATGGTTATAGAAACCTTTGAGCCCAGCCCAGGTGAGCACGGGCGTGTTGCAGAGCGCTCTGAACCCAAAGAGCTGCTTGTCAGATTAGTCTGTGGTAAATGAAAGGACACGGCTGGCAGTATTACTTCTTTTTCTTGGTGTCGACAGATTCATTGTGGTCCAACAACACATGAATGAGCCCCACTGACGCACGGGTGACACTGTACTGTACTTTATGTTGAGTCAGTCCTACGTACATGCATACCTGCAATGTGGATTCATCTGCTGCTGAAAATAGTCCCCTGTAAATTCACCATTTCCCCCAGTTTGAGTAACTTTTGCTAAAAACTACAGGGAGCAGCTGTTTAAGTAACTTACAGAGCCTTTAAAACAAGTGGAAGAATGTGTTCGTGACTTGTTTTTAAAGTTTTACCCATTCAGTATGAACCAATGGGCTTGGAGCTGAGAGCCATGAAACATTATTGGTTTGTTGACATTAACAAATATAGACTATCGCCAGCGTTACCCTTTAAACACGTTTGCAGAATTGAAAGTGTTGTATCTTCACTGTAGATAAAGGAGGAGGGGACGACCCCGGTGGTTCAGCAGAACAGAACGGTGAACCTCAGGTGGCGACGCCTGAAGCCGACAGTCAGGAGGTCACTGAGGGGTCACAGGACGGCGAGGCGACCGGCGCCGCTCCGGACTCCCCCTCCAAGCAGCTGCCGGACCAGATCTCCTTCTTCAGTGGGAACCCCTCAGTGGAGATCATCCATGGTATCATGCACCTCTACAAGACCAAGTGAGTCGTGAGTCACATCTGACGTCCTGTGTCCAAACAGCTGATCACCTCCAAAGCAGTAAACAAACGCGTTGTTGTTGTTGTTGTCTTGTTGCAGCAAAATGACGTCGCTGACTGAAGATGTGAGACGCAGCGCTATGGTGTGCATCCTAACTGTCCCGGCCACCATGACCAGCCACGACCTCATGAAGCTCCTGGCGCCATTTAATGAAGTCATGGAGCACATGAAGATCATACGGGACTCCACCCCGAACCAGTACATGGTTCTGATTAAGTTCTGTACGCAGGTGAGACTCCGGCACGCTCACTATTAGTCTTTTACCTGTGCAGATGAAGTTGTTAGGAGGTAACTACGTTTTCAGATGAACGTCTGTGGCAATATTTACACACAGATGCTGATTGGTTTATTGAACTACTGTGTTGTGTTCATGTTCTGGAGGAAAGTCCAGCACCCAGGACTTCCCCTGAGAACAGCATTTAGATTTTCTATTTTCTCTGACTGAAGACTGAAGACTGAAGACTGTGTGTGTGTGTGTGTGTGTGTGTGTGTGTGTGTGTGTGTGTGTGTGTGTGTGTGTGTGTGTGTGTGTGTGTGTGTGTGTGTGTGTGTGTGTGTGTGTGTGTGTGTGT
>JAVQJD010062270.1:0-35732 GCA_036023655.1 Nannoperca australis | reverse complement strand
TGTGTGTGTGTGTGTGTGTGTGTGTGTGTGTGTGTGTGTGTGTGTGTGTGTGAGGAGTTGAGAGGACCTACAGGGTGATAATATTACTATATATGTCTCCATTGTCATCCTGCCGTTGTAAGCTGCAGAGGGGAGGGAGTGAAGCCATGTGGAACAAAGCTGTGGTAGAAAAAGATATGATCAACCTGTGTGCCATTCAGCGCCATTAAAAACACATTTCCCCCTTCCTATGGCTCAAAGTCAATGATGCGTTGGGTTTGTCTCAGTGGTTAAAAGACTGTAACTAAGACGGGCTGCACTCAACTGAAATGTGCCGTTCAGTGTGAAATACACTGGAGACCTCCAGGCATGTGGCTGTATTTTGCCTTCAGAAAATTCTAAGAGATGCACACTTCTACTTTCTTTTGTTATTGGTTTTCTTTTGACATCAAAGTCTGTGGGGACCAACGAGATGGTGCTTAGATATTTATTTCGGCCTGGCTATTACCTGCTACTCAGACTTATTGGGAGCTGAGATTATTAGCAACAAGCTCTGTCTTATGTACTGAAACAAAGATGTTGTCTTGGCTGATGTGTAACAATAAAAAGCAAACTGCGACACAGTCAGTAGAAGCAGACGTGACCAAATATGTGACTTAGAAACACAAAATGGCTGCAGAATGATCTGTAAACACAGTGTGCACAACGTGCTGAAATGACTGCCGGTGACTGCTTCCATCCTTTTTACTGCACAGGTCGTTGTGGTAAGAGTTCCAATCCACATTATACCCAGAAACTGGCATCCTTCTGGTAAAATCCTCCATTTTCTAGAGTTAGTGTTACAATCAGAGTGTAGGAGAAACTCAAACCACGTTCTGCTTTAAAATGTGCTGTGGCTTTGTAGTGTTGCTTTTGACAACTCTGAAGGATTCTGTTATTTAGAAGTGTCGACCACAAAATGCGTGCATGTACGTGTAGCAAAGGAAATGCAGATGCTTCACATCTCTACACAGATTCACTGTCCTATTTAGACAGACTGGTGAACACTTGTGCTTGTTGATCTGCACTGATGTTTAAAAATTATGTTAAAGCAGATTTGTGTTGGGTTTTGTTTTGTGTGCTTCGTAGTTGAAATGTGAGGCAGACTTTGTCCTGTGCTCTCTGCTGGAGGAAATTGATCTCTTGAGTCTGTCAGGCAGCTATGAGAGCGCTGGGAGCTGCGGGGTCTTGTTACCATTCACAGGTGAGGCAGGCTGACGATGACAACCGAGCCAAGGTGTGTGTGTCCATTATGTGCACATGAGAGCCGTGTGTGTGTGTGTGTGTGTGTGTGTGTGTGTGTGTGTGTGTGTGTGTGTGTGTTTCCCCGGCCTGAAGACAGAAATTTTTCAATGGCTGCAGAGATTGTCGGCATTCCTGGGATTCCTCTCGATTCTGAACAATCTGCGACGAGACAGGAGGCAGAGAGAGGCTTTCTGCCAAAGCTGTCGCGCCTGCAACGGGCACAGGTGCAATGTTTCACAAGATAAAGGCTCCTCTGTTTAGAGGAACACGCTGCCTTACAGCCTTGATTTATGGAGAATATTTAGAGGGGACGTGCAGCTTTGGGATGCCGATGTGCAAAGAGAACTGACTGATCATGGATAAACCTGAGGGCCACAAAGCTGTAAGGAACAGACTCTACTGATGATCACCGCAGAGTTTTTTCTACTTTATTTGTACTTTCAGTACACACTGACGATGTCGCTCACTTGATTGGTGCAATATGTTTGGGCGGGAAACTAAAAATACTTAATTCTAACAACCATGAAGCAAGTTAACCAGCTGAGAGACCGACAGTGTAACTTGTTGCTAGGTCGCATCTGAGCACTCGCTACGTTACTCGCTACGTTACTTCGTATGTTACTCCGTATGTTACTTCGTATGTTACTCCGTACGTTACTCCATACGTTGTGAGTTTTGAGTTCTGGTCACTAGCCATCACCGCTGGACCGTGGAAAGAAAGACGGCTAATGCTAGCTAGACCCGGTCCTTTGAGCAATGCAGGACCAACACAACTGTGATGCCTCAGCAGGAGTTGAAATGACATGAACAAAAGGTAACCTGTCCAGTGCTAATGTTAGCAAGCTAGGCTAACTACTTGCTACTTGCTTCCACTTGGAAAATGGTTGCTTGCTAGCTTTGGAACACAAACTTTCCCAGTTGTACTGAACCTGTGCCTCAGGGAAACAGCTTACATGCTATTTCTGCTAACATGTCTGGTAAAAGGTTTCATCCTAAAACAGATCAAATAAGCACAATAGCTGCAGTGAGAACTCAAACTTCCTCTGGACTTTAATGTGTGACAGCCACTCGAAACGTGAACAAAATGTTCCTTAAACGGAGCTCTTGTAAATGTGTAAGTGCATTTTGTTTTGATAAAGTCCCACATGTGTAAGGACAATTGTTATGTACCAATTTCCAACTGTAAGTATGTTTATAGAACTGACCGTACGTTCCAGCTCTGATTCGCTGCGGGGCCCCTGGACAGAGATTGCCTCATTGCAGGGACCCCGAAGTTAGAGAAAACAAGCCACACACTTAACATGTCATTTCGCTTCGAGGCGTCTTAAGAAGTAGCGCTGCAGCTGGCCCCGAGCCAAGAGCTACAGAATTCCTTCAGCTTGGAATGCCTGCTTGATTAATACAGAAAACAGGGTCTCGCTTGAGCTCATTTGGTGTAGAAGTGTGTAGTTAAGATGCCTATCAAAATAACGAGGCATGTCTGCTGTGAAGGGGTAGGACTTGACCATTTAAGGCCCGAGCACTCAAACTAATGACTTGCTATAATCAGCTTTTAGATACAGTTTTCAGTACGGGAGAGAGAAGAGCTGATGTGCTGTATTAAATCCAGCAGTTCTCAACGCTCTTCCTGTGATGTCCCAACCGCTCACACTAATCGACTTTGTGTCATATAATAGTCAAAGCAAAAGTCAAAATCAATGCTCAAGTCTCCGAGGTCTCATGAACACTCCACCATTTACATTGATTTTCCTCGCCACACGCAGACACCATCACTGGATGAATAACACAGATGGGACTGCTTGTCCTTTTAGGAATGTTGTGTGTGCATGTAAGTGGGAGTGTGTGTGTGTGTGTGTTTGCCCAAAGAGGAAGTTCCTGTGGTGAGACGGCCCAAAACTGAATACACACACACACACACCACTGGAAAAGCTCTGGAAAACAACTTCCTGTGGTCACCTCCGCTCAATGACCCCGAAGAAAGAGACCCTTACAAACCAAAACTCCCTGTCTGTCTCTCTCTCACTCTCTCACTCACACACACACACACACACACACACACCAGGCTGTCGGCATGGTAGTAGCCAGGCCTTGGCTGCGACACACAGGGAAAGCAGGATGAATGGGGCCCTCAGAGAAACCTTCAGTGTGACGGGCAAGAGAGGGAGTGAACGCTGCAAAAAAAAAAAAAAAAGATTGAACTCAGCGGCCATCCTTTAAATCTTGTTGACATCTTCAAACAAGCATTTATTTTTCACTTACTTCTTCCTAAAGCTGCAACAAATATCTGGTGGGATACATAAATGTCCCATTCTGGCACAGCAGATGAAATAATCACTCCTCCTTGAGTTCTGCTTATTTAACGCTGTTCTGGGGACTATTAGGTGTCCACGCTGCATTCAAGACCAACCGTTGAAGACTTTTTGTTTGTTTTAATCAGCTCCAACTGTACTTAAAGTTAGAATGAACTACCTTGACCAGCTTCCACATTATATTCTCAGATGTTCCTCACAGTCACGTTTGTATTAATACTACTACGACTTGGCAGAAGCTATGTTTCAACCCTTTATCATTACCTTTAGCTAACTAAGTTAAATGTTTATACAGCATGTTAAGCTTTCTATGTATCCAGTACTTTTTAGCCAGCTTTACATATATATACACTGTATATATGGTGAACAGACTGTGGAGCTGTAGTGAGTCGGTACAGTCGTGATACTGTGTGATGAGCTGACAGCGAGGCTGCAGTTGTTGGACACGAGAGACAGGTGTGGATTAAAGCTCGTCTGGACTGAAAAGGACACTTTGGGTTGGCAGTCCTCCATTACATTTTGCTAAGCCCACAAATGTAACTTTGCTAATTTGGGTCAATAGGCATTTGTGTCATTTCAAGTAGGTGCGACACTAGATGATTGACAGTGCTATTCTCAACTGACATTGTTCCTGTAATTGGAGGAGCTGCACTTGCTATGCTATCATAGCATAGGTGGCTGAAACATTGTCACACTTCATGGTAATTATAAACCAAATTCAATCTCAAAATAAATGTGACCTGCGGTTGCTGAGTGCTGCTTTATTTGAATCTTTAGTATCATATTCATAGTAAAGAACTGATCATACGTCTGCGGTTCAGGTTGACTGGTCAGTTGACTCAATGTTCCTCAGACTTCTGTAGAAATGCTAAACTACATGTTGCATAACTGAACAGCTTCCTCTTCTCCTTTCTCTCTACACAATCGAGTCACACTAAAGGCTGCAGTATGCTTGAAACAACATGACTGTTTGGATAAAGAGTCGACATACTACATGAATGAACAGACCAAAGTTTCATCAACGTCATCATTTGGAAAAATGAAGATTCATCACGAGGTGTTTTCTCTGAGACCCCCGGGGCCGGTCCCACATCCAATTAGGGCACAGCAGCGCCCCCCCCCCCCAGCGCTGTCGCTGACATGAAAGCAGCGAGGCACTATTTGTTTTGCAGTCCCTCGAGGGAGCAGCACTGTCCTTTTCTGGCCCGAGGGACGAGCGAGGAAACAAACCACGACGTTTGGACACATGGCAGACTTACCTAATTATAGGTATTGTCGGAGCAAGTTAAAGGAACAAGATCATTTTGCACTAACTAATTTACAATAGAAACTTAACTTTACAGGTGACTTTGTGTTGCCACGACAGTTACCATGTGGCCTGCTAAACTTTGACGTCATCAGTTATCTTGAGAAACCTGTTACAAACTGGAGGCATCGAGTTTGAAAGATGAGAGCATTTAACAGGTCTAATAAAGGATGCTCCCACGTTGCATTGTGGGATTTGTAGGATCCAGCCTTCTGAAGCTTAACGCCTATTGGGGGCAACGATTTTGACAATTCTCCTTTTGATCTGTCCCTTGCAAGTCTGCCACTTAATAAAGGTGCAGTCCTGCCAGCAGATGTTGTTTGACAATGAAGAATTAGTACAAATGGAAAATATGAAAGTTTTGTCACATCTTCATTTTCAAAACAACAATATCTAGATGTGATTATGTTCCCCAAAACATCTGTTGATGCATAATTGCATTTCTTGATGTAAGGTTGCATCAGACACACTGAGTGTGTTGGGAAGGACACAAAATAATAGTCTGTGAAAAAGACAAGAAGCCAGAACAACAACTCTCTTTTACAGTGTAAGAGTTGTATTAATTGTATATAGTCTTTTAACAATTGGTAACTCTTGTCATATGTTCCAGGAAAAGTAGCAATGCACTAGCATTACATGCTATATAAAAAGCTACAATATCAGAATATAATCTTCTTTTGTCGGCCTCTCCCATAATCCCCTCTGTGCTAAAGAGGAAGTTACTTATCAAGGATCCGGTCAAGTTGAGCTTCATGTTACTGCCTCTTTAACCAACACAATATCCTGTGTGTGTTTTCCGTGTGTTTCTTGGAAGGAGGCGGACTACATCTCCTTCATGTTTAGACTCAAACAGACACACATGCTGTCGTAGACACACTCCAGCGCGCGCACACACACACACACACGCACACACACACACACACACACACACACACACACACACACACACACACACACACACACACACAGAGACTGCTGCTCTTTGAGGCCGCGGAGCAAGAGCAGCAAATGATCGCCTTAAAGTTTGCTGTTGCTATCAACAAAGCAGCCTCTGTTCATTTTGTGCCCCCACCACCACAGACGCCCCCCCCCCCTCCTCCCACACATTTCATGCCTTCTCCCTCGCCTCTCTGCTGCTCCCTCTCTTTTCTGTCTCTGTCAACCCCCTCCACCATGCTCCATCCTCTCTCTCTCTCTCTTGTCAGCCTCCTTCCTCTCTCGTTCCTCTCATTCAGCTCACTTCTCCCCTCTTCTCTCGCTCCTCACATTTCCAATGTAGGGCAGGAAAGGGAAACCGCGCCCAGCTCTGTCTGACGGGGGGAGAGCAGGGACTGAGACTGCGGCACAGGGACCATTTTGATGTGTGAGCAATTGGAATTACAACAAGCTCTTATCTCTGCTTGAGAAACCCAGCGCTGCTCAAAGTGCTCTGATAGAAACAGGTGTAATGTGGCATGTTAACACCTGATCCAGGTTTCTGAATGCGTGACTGGTAAATCTGGACACAGACACAAATACTGATTACTGATTCATTCAGAAATGGAATGAAACTGAGGCCACGACAGACAAACACTGGATCTGAGGCTGCACTTCAGCAGTAGGAGCTAAATGCTAACATCAGCGTACCAGGAGGCTAAAAATCCTCTTACATGTTGTTTTGAATTATTCCAGATACGTATCGGTGTGGGAACATGCAGAGGACATATTTCAGTGCTACACTTTGAACAAGGGGCTGCAGAAGTAAACCAGCATTTCTTGACAAAAAAAACGAGATGAAGACAGAGGGTGAAGTCATCTGGCTGGATGCATTCATTGATGGATCGGGGGGGGGGGGCAGGATGAGCAGGGGGAGATTGTAGGTCAGAATGTAAAGTTGGAATTAATTAGGGCCCATTGCAGGGCAGATGAATGGCTCATTGTTATCATGGACACAGCGACGAGGAACAATCTGGGCTTTGTGCTGAGTTCACCTCTCCGCCCCCCCTCGTTCTCACAGTGCATACATACATGATGATGTTTCAGCATGCACCTCACAGAGGACTGCATGTACATCATGAACACAACTGATCGAGATTCCAACATGCATAAAACCTTTTTATTGCACTTCAGACGAGCGAAAAAACTTTTTTATTAAGGTGACAATTAATATTCACCCCCCCAAATGATTTACATTGATAGCACATGCACATGCTTGGGTTGTCTAGTAATGTATACGAGTTGTAGTGAGACTGAGGGCTCTGTTTGAACTCAGCAGAGGGGAGAATGGGACGGGCAGGTGGCTCTTATCTCTGGCAGAGCACAGCATGGGGACACTCGCTGCATTGTATTCTCTCTCTCATCACACACACACACACACACACACTCGAGAGCAGGCCGGCTGGCTCGGTACCAACCATCTGCTGTGGAGGACAGGAGCCTTCCACTCTTCAGTGGTGATGTATGGTGTCTGGCTGCTACTTGCCACCTCACCCCGCAGTCACAAGTTCAGCACTTCATCATATAGAGCCAGAAGTGGGTCAAACTCCAGCACTAATTGCTTTGGATGCTCTGAGTGTTGGAGCGCACGGCTTTGTCTGCTCGAGTTTGCCTTTCATGTTGGAAATGTGCTTGAAAGAAAGTCAATATTCTAGATACTGAGCCTTATGGTAGTTTGTAAGTCTCTCTCCGGTTTGACTGGTTTTTGAGAGCAGCGCGGTGTCTGTGTATAGTTGGTCATGGTCCCCACAGGATGAATCCTAACGATCCTTTAACTTTTCTTCTAGCAACATTTTCAGGTCCGATACTTTTAGTTTATGACCAAATACCAGCTGTTCTCATGACATTCCCATCAGCAGCAGCTGTACTTGGTGTTAGCATGTTAGCATGCTATATTAAGATGGTGAACATGGTAAACATTGAACCTAGACTCTTGCTGTTACACTTTGTGACTAGAGGAAACACTCATCAGCATCGTCATCCTAATACATTTGAAAGATTTACCACGTTCCTGATTCTGATGCAACCAGGTCCAGATTTATTTAGTCTCGGCCTTAAAAGATTGATTCTATTGCCTCCGGTACCGCGTTCAATCTCAGCTGTCTGCTAGGGAATTGAAGAGCATTTGCCAGTAAGTGCTGTTTATTCCTTTCCAACTAATGGGGATCTATGCATCAGAGAGACTGTAGACAACCTCTCCTCCCAATTGACATGTTGATAAGTGGAAAATTGGGCCTGGAAATGGAGCTGGAAAAGGTTTACGGAGTCTCTCCACCCTGCATAATTGCAGCCTCGAAGCTGGCCGTAATTAATCTTTGAGAAAACTTGTCAAATTATTAATAGGGCCCTTAAGTGATGGCCCTGAAAGGAGGCCACTGTTCGGAGACGCAGGAGAGGGAGCGGGAGCTTTTGGAGGAGCTGTTTACTGTGAAAATACGAAGAGGTTGCTCTCCAGGAGTTCCACAAATCCACGTGTCAAGGCTCTCCACACATAAAGGAGTTAAAGGGAATGCCGGTCTGTCCGGAAACCAGAGCGCTCAGACTCCAAACTGGAAATGTCATCAGGTATAAAGTGAAGACTGTCAATGCACGAGCAGAGAGATGTTCCTGTTAACATCTGTTCCAGCACATAGGCTACACTCTTTACCCTCTCCGCCTCTCACCCCACCTTCAGCAAACAACAACCATTGTTTCCTCCGCACACCATCCCATTCACTTCACATCTTTACAAGCCTCTCTGCGTGCAAGAAACATAACTCTATTCACACCTCCATATCAATTTGTGGTTGCCTGTGCGTGCCACGCATTGTGTGTCCAGGGATTTGCCACCCACAGGGAAACGAGACTAAGTGGCTAAACGTCAACATTAGCAAACTCATTGCAGTAAACACAAAGTACAGTAGATGAGAAGTACAGTTTATCCAGAGGAGACCATGAGACCTTGAAATAGCTGTGACGTGAGACCTCATGGTGGCGCTAGAGGAAAAAGCTCAAATCATCCTCTGGGAACCACGAGTTAAAACCTTCCGTCTGTCCAGTGACGGTGATCTGTGGCTTCACATTAGATCATATGTTGTCATTTTAGTTTGAACATCAAAAGCTAATCAGAAAGGAAGTGCATGGCTTATAGAAGTAGAGTTGACTGAGTTAGTGTAAATATAACAACTCACTGTCTGCCACAGTTGGCTGATAATAGACTCTATAGTCAATTTGATATCACTCTGTATTGTTAGCTTGGAAACTAATTACATGCTTGGGCACAGTTCTTCTTCTGCTCTCACAAAGCAACAAAGTGGAAGCAAAACGTTCAATGAGGGAAAGTGACTGCACACTGAAATCAGAAACGAGATTACATTTCATGTGATGCCGAAAGCCCTAATCCTTATTGATAATTCTCCGAGCATGACACTCCAGAAGAGACTGCAGGTTCAGTGTGTACTGAGGGCAGACAATGCAATTCTTTTTAATCATTTACACAATTCACAAGTCACGGATGGATTTTCCGTGCATCAAATGTGGCTTTCTGTACTTGGTGGAGCTCTTTTCTTTGTCTTTTCAGTCATTTCAGCCGTCACTGCTCATGCTAACTACCTACTTTCAGCTGTTTGTGTGTGACTTAAACACACCCTGGACATTTACTCCTGTCAAATGTTTCAAATGAACACCTTATGTTTTCATGTTGATTCGAATCCGTCCACATTCCTCTGGCCTCTTGTAGAAAGATGGTCATCCTCCTGGACGCCATGTCCCGTCCGTATCACATGACTTCTGCTGATTAATGAGCGGTTGAGTCGGCGGCAGACCAGGTGGCATCCACAGGAAAATGTCAATATTTGCTGACGTTGAGCTCGCACCGTCGTGTGCACGTGTGCGTGTTGTAAGTGTTGGTGCAGAAGCACAGTGCTGCATGGGAACAACAGACAAATGGTGCAAAAGTCAAACACAACGGAAAGACGGGTTGTGTGTGTGTGTTGTTCAGTCTGGGCATAACGGCTGTTTTCAAGCAATGACACGTGACACTGGGTGTGTAGGACACTGGTGCTGGAGTTTCCTTGGTTAGCAACATGCTAACATGCTGAAAGGTTGTTTTAGGTGGATTTGTTGCACATGGACTGTACCCAAGCACACACCTCCTACGGTGATACAACTCTGCTAGCTATTACGACCCACAAGCTAATGGTCGAGTACGGTTTTATGCGATGGGGGGGTTAGCTAGTAGCCTCAAATCACGTTTGATTGGATAAATATGTGCAAGAAAGAAAGGGAATTTGATATAATAAAAACTACTTTGGGACATTTAGCACATAAGACATCACTACTAACAGATGATTTATATGAAGTCATTTTGTGACATAAGAGTTTGACGTGGGTCAAACTGTAAGTCACCTTCAGAGTATATGTTGGTACGAAGTGGGTGGTGTTTGCTCCACAGGATAATACAACAATGTTTAGACAATACCAGGAAAGAATTGAAGTAAACTTTCCTTTCAGACTCGTGCCAAAGCACGACGACCCACCCACGAAGAAGAAGCCCACACGTTCATTATACAGTGTTTGGTTTGAGACTTTCACATCCCGTTGACAAATTCCCTCTTCTTTTAACGAGAGAACCTATAGGCCACGTCGGAGCTGGTTAGTAATCTCCCCAAGTTTCACGTTTGTGGGAAATGCCCTAAAAGTGTGTGTGTGTGTGTGTGTGTGTGTGTGTGTGTGTGTGTGTGTCATTCGACAACAGACAGGTATGTGTCTTGGAAGCCGCCTCTAACCCATTCTTCCTGTACGTATAAAGAGACGCCCCGAGGCCCCTGCAGTTTCTCCTGAGTCCTGAATGAAGGAGGCGTGTGTGTACATGCAAACGCCAAAAGCGGAACACAGCTATTCTATTGTTCCGCAACAGCGTGTTTCATGCCCACTTGAAAGCCGCGCTGCCTTGTGCCAAACAGATTACGTATTTCCTCACCTAGTGCCACAGGGTTAAGAAGCTGTTGTGTGGGTGACTGCTGTTGTGGGTGCAACACACACAATCATTTGTAAATGACCCAGAGATTCAGTTTAAGGAAGTTAAAGGAACAGTTCAACACTCTGGGCTTCCTTGCAGAGATCTAGATGAGAGGAAGAGTTCTCTTTGACCTTTTTGTGCAATGCAAGAAGGAAAGTGGTTGATTGGACGCTACTTTTTATGCTTTATTGTCAGATCTTTGGACTGCACTATATTTGGTATAACAAGTCTCCCTGGACACTAGAAAATGGTGAACATGCTACATGTTACAGTGGATATTGAACAGCTTGGAACAAAGCCTTGACCACCTGTCCCATCTTTACCCACAATGCTTTGCCCACTGCCTGATTCTCTTTGATAATGGCCTGAGAGCTTGATCACTTGTATAACATAAGCAGCGAGTGAAAGGTGAAACCACAGTCACGTGGACACGTGTTCAGTCGATCTGTTGTCTATATTTATATGTGGTTCATTTCTAGGCTGATAGTATCTTGATATTTTCTTTCCAGGAAGTCACTGAACTCAGTCACAGACTCTGACACCAGAACGTGTCTTTTACATTCTGTATGTGTGCGGATGAAACCAACAAGATATGACGTGTTAGTCAGATTGAGAGGTGCTGGTAGCAGCCTGCTAGTTGTTGTTGTTGTTGTTGTTGTTTAGGTGTGCATGTAAATCTAAAAATTGTCTTTGGCTCTAAAACTATTACATTTAGCACACTGGTTGCTGTTGGCTATCAATAGACACACTGGAAAGCTGGTGGGTGAGCATGGTGAAGTAGGCGCACGCACGCACGCACGCACGCACACACAACCACACGCTGCAGTAGCCAGGCAGCCGAGGCCTCAGATATGCTGTTGACAGATTATTAGCGCAGTGCTGCTGCCGTTCTCTCTCTGCATGTGATGGAGTTTACTTTGGGCTCGGCTCGGTCCAGGCTCCACCTGGTCCGAACCAGGGCGAAGAAGAGGATGAGTTCAGAGGGGAGGAGAGAAGAGGAGAGGGCCTCCATAAAGGGAAACGTTTGCAAACCGGAAGGGAGTTATGTAAATGGGTCAGTCATTAAGGCCTTCTAAAAGACGGGAGGCCAGATTGGGGCCAGGGGCAGGCAACAGAAACCCATTATGTGAATAGACTTCTCTGTTCAACTTCACTCTGCTTTCTTTTCCAGGCTCAGGTTTTGGTTTCAGGATACAGTCGTCACTACATCAGCAGTAGGTGTAAACTTCCCATCACAGACACTTTGACTTGACTCATCCTTTCAGTGCAGCAACACAAAAGCAACCGGAGTTAATTAGACATCAGGACACGAAGAGTTCTGTATCTGACATTTCCATTGTTGCAGTTTTGTGTGGACAGTGGACCCTAACACCAGCTAGACCCCCAACACTGTGTGGGAGCTGCCAACGAACCAGCGGCTGTTGAAATAACCAATGCGGCAGCTTCAAATCCTTACTAGCCTGCACCTTTGGGAGTGAAATATTTAATACAGTTGTTGGCCAGATGTGTAGAGGTGTAGGCCGGGTTTGAACTCTCAAGCTGTCATTTTGCTTTATTCATGCTGCTACTGGTATTGTTCAGATTTTGCTAATTGCTACTTGAAGATCTTGAAAGTGATGCTAGATAACTACAAGCTCTGACGGACAGTGCGTACACATGGCTCTGTGTCGCAGAGCCAGTTCCTGGCAGCGGTAGCTCACAAAGCTATTGTCAGCAATACGAGAACGAATAGAGGAAGGGGGGGGGGACGACAACACCTTGCATCTAATGTGACACCTATCAAAACCTGCTGTATAATTTACACAGGAAGAGTGTAACACCTGAGCCTCGTCTGTCAGGAGGCAGGAGGCGGCTTGTAGCTTCAAGGTTTTCACAGCGAACACAGTGCGAGTAGTGTTCAGTGTTCAAGCCTGCTCTCAGTCTTGAGTAAAGTCCAGATTTCTGTTCTTCAGCCGTGGTTGTTTTGTTTTATGAAGATTAGTGGCTGCAGATCACAGGAACTTCATGCAACTCTCACTGAAACCTGTAAAACCTCCGCAGGGGACAAAGCTCAACATCACGTCTGTGGTTTTACTCACCACAGTTTGTGAGAGGAAATGTGTGCAACCGCTGCCTCCTTATGGTAAAACACCAAAATTACAACCTTCTCAAGTCGCATCTCTAGAAAACAGAGAGATACTGAGTATCTTAATGAGGCTGTAGCTTTCACTCTGCGAGTCTCTGCAGAAGTATTAAACCCCTGATGTTTCCATCCTGCAGCCTTGATCAGACACCATGTTTTAGTTGCAGATTATTTTGAGATCTTTTTAGTTTAGTTTGGTGACCTACTGATTCTTCTGCTCATTGGTGTCTTCTTGCATAACATTCAACTTTTAGACAGAGGGCCTAGTTAACAGCCGAGGCACTGAGGTGTGAGGACACATTGATCCAGCAGAGAGCAGAAAGCACTCCCAGAGCAGCGCTAAAGAGCCTCTGGCTTATATTTATCGAGCCTCTCCCAGCGGCACCGCTGAACTCGGATCAGCGGTTAGGTCACAATACCATTTAAACTTCAATAACATAAAAATGGGCCACAAATCATCACGACAGCATGCCTGACTGTTTAAGAGACTGGATCATAAAAGATAGATTTCAGCTCATTGATGAACCAGGAGATATTTAATAAAACGGGAACAGAGGTGTTAAATCAATATTTTAGAACAGACTTTTAGATTTTATAGGTAATAAAGATGTCATCAAAGACGTAAGAGCCATTCAAGTTAAATGATCTCACGCTGGGCGCTGCACTCCCACCTGCCTCATGCACACAGTCGAGCAAAACTTTAAACCATGAAACTTAAATTAAATATAAATATATAAAGAACATGTAAAAGCAAATTCACTTTCATCTCAACTAGAAGACGAGGATGCAGATGAACCGCGGGTGTCCAGATTAATAATAATGATGATGATGATGATGATGATAAAATAAAGATAATATATAACAAAGGACATTAAATGGGAGTAAGACACTGATAAACAATAAAACTGCTTCAGTAGTCTTTAAGCAGTATTTGGCTCCATCTAGTGGACGTAGTGAATATGACCTCACTGGTCTCACTGGCCGTGTTCAGATGGTGTATGAGAAGTGAACACTTCTTGTAGAAAGATGTAAGACTATAAAACACAAAGAACCAGAATCCATCAGTTAACTGGCAGGCGTTTGAACTTTATTGGCATTTCTGCAAGATATCATCTCTCAGTTGAGTTCCAGTTGTGAGAACTAGTTGTGATCCTTGTAAGACGCTTTCAGAAGGTCTTACGAGGATTTAGTTGGACACAGTTGTTTGGCTGCCGTCTCATTTATTTACAAACAGAAATGTATTTGTACGAGATGAATCCGTATATTAGCCCACTGAGCCCGGGCGGATAAATCATGCAGCTGAGCTCTAATCCGCTGAAGGACGTTGATATTGCTGAAAGACGCTTTAGTGGGATGTGACCAAAGATGAGCATTTAAAAAATGTCGGGTAAGCTTAGGCTAAAAGCAATGAAACAAGACACAATAACAACATTATCCATTTGAAAAAGTGCAAAAGGCAAATGATCCATTTGGGATGATTAAGAATTCCAGTTAAAAACTCGGATGGGTAAGATAACTCCTTTTTTTTTTTATTCTTTTCTCTTCCCACTACACCAAGTTAAGCTTTAGGATCTCACAAATCATACTGTACAGAAGTTCAAAGTGCAAATATTATGGATTGGCATAAGCTGGTATATACATCTGATTTTCTGGATGACAAAAGGAATCAAAGCAGGTTTTTCTTCGTCCAGTCCGGCTCCGCTTTCATGGCTCGTAGACAACTCGCTGGACAGTACCCCCCCGACCCGCTCACCAGAAATCACCGTCATGATAACAGTGTTCAGAGTCAGTCGCATAATAAACTCTCCGTTGTTTTGGATCTAATCGTAAAAGAGAGATCTGTCTCTCATGCACAGCAGTCACATTTTACTTTTATTGCATTTTCTTCCAATTTAATGGCAATTAAAATAAGTTTGTTGGCAAGTGTGTACATTACACACACACGCGCGCACACACTCACACACACTTAACGTACTTTTATCTGTGCAGCTTGTTCAATGAGCACCTCAGTTTTATCAGATGAACAACCACTCGACTCTGGACTGAACCTGACGACTAAACTACTGCAGGTCCTCACACAGAACTCCAATTGCATACGACTCTTTTATTCCAAAGAGCTTTACTCGAGCCCGGCACGTATCTACGGGCTCCACTTCCACAGACCCCCACACAGCCATGTGACCCGTGCGGCCTAAAAACACTGAGTTATCCGAGGAGCGTCCACTGATTGGCTGCGCTCCTCGGTAGCTTACAGGAACTGTTGTTTCCAGATGTGTTTGGCAACCGGTGGGGTGGTGGGGGGGGTGGGGGGGGGGTTTACAGGTGAACAAGAGATGATTAAGTTTTGGTAGTTAGGCAGGCGTGTTAGAAACTGTTTTGTCGTCATTTTTGTTTGATTAGAAAGGAGAAACATGCCAACCGGTGCAGAGGTAAATGTAGCCGCCCTCCTTTTCCAAAGTGTTTTTCTGCATAGGTCAGGTCAGCGGGACCGTTTCATTAAAGGTTGTTCCTTTATTCACCGCCTGGTTATTTTGTGAACGCTTCTGTTTCCACACATTTATTAAGTGGCCCGGAGATTTTAGCTGGTACATCAAGAAACATTGAATTAATTCCAAGCTGTATTCTGTCCTGAGCCACGTTCAGTCACAGACAGTGAAGAAGCGCGGGGGAACTGAATGCATCAGGGTGTGAAATGTAAACTGTCTCCGGAGGGTGGAGACGTGGAGACGAGACTGAGTTTGGCCGTGCCACGCGTTAAAGAGGGAGTAGAAAATGCTACATCACGGTTAAAGTAAGACTTGTTCCAAACACCCTCAACTATAAAACCAAAAAAAAGGTGGAATGGCAAAACTACAACAGCAGGTCAGAGTGAAATCTACAGATCTGCAAACTGTAAGATGATCTTTGTGGCGACGTTTGAGATTCAAAGGCTCCGGATAGTTTTCTGCTTCCTTCTGAATGTAAAGCTGTGGTCGTTCAGTCACAAGCTGAAGACCCGTTCATATCATCGCAAAGGAGCTGCTGACGTAGTTGAACTACTTGTAAGACATTGTTTGTGCTTTTAGTGTTTCCACGACTCTTTAAAATATTGGATGACTCATTGTGGAACAGCCCTCTTCAAACAGAAGCGTCGGCTGAATTTTTCTCGGGTAACTAAGTTTGCGCATCTCAAAAGCACCCCCCCCCCCGCCCCCCCGACACATGCATGATGGTTTTTTCACACAATCTGAGAGCTTTGAATTAAAGGAAAATGAAAAACAAAAGCAGGGAAGAGATCTGATCATCAAAGACTTGTTTTTGGGGGGACTTGACGTTGAAAGTGATGGTGATGGTGTGGAAACCTGCAGGAAATGACATCACATCATCAGGGGAAGCAGCGACAGGGATTTCCTTTTGATTGTTTATACAAACAAAGTCCACTTTACCTTTTAGTAGAGGAAGAAGAGGCGTGTTCTGTGAGAGGTGGCCATATTCTCAGACATGTTGCGGACTTTAAGGTAGTTAACGAAACCCCTGAAGAACAGCAGCAGACCTGCGGCGGGGGGGGGGGGAGACGGTTCACGTGACCTCACGAGATCTCCAGCAAAACAAACATTAAAGAGTGAAACGGCAAAATGACTCACCGAGCAACAGGAAGATCCACCAGAGCCAGTACTGCCCATTGAAGTAGCCAGTGAAGTAGTCGGAGAACTGCAAACAGAACGAATCACTTTCAGGATTTGTCTTAAAACCAGAGGCGATCTTTCATATCGTGAAGGTCTAGTTGTTGCAATATTAATTATTATCTAATATTAATGGAGAAAAGTAGAAACAAACGCACCCTGACGATAAGAATCCACTTGATGAGGGAAAGTCCGAAGCCGCAGATGGCTCCGTAGCGTCCTGCGATGGTATTGGTCAGACAGAAAGACAGGCAGAACCCGATCCAGTTGAACAGGAAGGCCACTAGAGGGACAAACACGGAGACACCACAAGTCTCAAACCCGCAGAACACTTTATTGTGAAAAGGGCTAGAGGAACTTTCAAAATAAAAGCACTGAGAATGATTTTTAGAGACAATCCTGAGGTATCTTTATGAACTTGATATTAAACTAGTGTTTCATGTTCACACATGATCCATCACTGACGTCTGAATCAAAGTGTGTCTTACTGAAAAAGGCCAACATGAAGATTCCATCGTTCCCAACTCGAAGCTGATCAGCGTCACTGAAGTCGTCTCTGGGAGGGAATTCATCGTCCTAACGTGGACACACACACACACACACACAGGTACAGCATACGTTAAGACACACCTGCTACACAAAGTCAACAGATGAGCTGTAAAACATGTTTGACCTCTTTTTAAGCCAAGTCTGAAAATGACTGACTCGGTGTGCTGCGACCAATCTGTTCATAATATGTAGCCTAGCGTAGCACGAGATGTTTAGTATGGGATGGACCAAATCTGCTAGAACAAAGGGAGAAAACATCCCCAACAAAAGCCTTCAGCGACTGTTTTCTCAGTTCATTTGGACTATACAACCTCTACATGCGACGTTGAACCTGTTCATTCTGTTGTTACGGGTGTGGCAGTCACACGTGGCATGCTTGGAGGTAAACCCCCCCCCCATGTGAAGAATAAAAGGATGCAGACAACAAGAGTGGCGTGCAAATAACCTTCTGTAACCCAGGTCTGAAAGTACAAAGCTTCATGGGAAGGATGTTGATTAAACTGGCTTTGTCCTCACCCGTGGCATCATCTCCACAGTGGAGGTTGCCATGGCGGCCGCTTTGGCCTTCTCCGCTTCGTCATATGTGGGCAGTGAGGTGGCAACGCTGTAGGGCGGAGGCACTGGGAAGTCACTTTGGTAACTAGTCTCTGTGGGAACAACAGGAGGAGGAGAAGGCTCGGTTACAAAGGCGAGACAGGACCACATGTATCTAAGCAGCGGCCAGTAATGTGGTGGTGTTGTCATGGAAGTCAACACTGACTCACTCACAAACTGCTGCTGTTGCTGTTTCAGGAAGTATGTAACCGCACTTAGGAAAAATGTATATTTAGACGAACGATCAGGCGTAGACCAAGTGGGAAAAGTAATCTACATACCGGGTGCTGCAGCCGTCGCTCCCAGGTCAATGGTGGCGTAAGGAGGTGGAGGCGCCTCGGCCTCCCCTTCAGTCCTCGACCCCGATGCTTCCCCTGCTTCTGGGGCAGGTGTTGGGCCGGCCTGGCCCTGGTCCTGGCTGGACGTACCGGCCTGAGCTGCAGCAGAAGTGCACGGCTGCTGGTCGCTGGTTGAGGCCTCTGAGGAGTCGTCCTCATTGTGCAACTGGGGGAGAGGATGAGACGGGGGTTAGAAGAATGGCTGCAGACACATCAGCTGATCGCTCTGCCAAAAAGCGTGGTTGCTCGAGGGGGTGCTCTCACGGTTCCATCATCATCAGTCTTGTACTTCCTGCTCAGCAGAGCGGAGGACCTTTTACAGCTGAGAAATGTGTAAAGAAGACCAGGACAGACGGAGCCCATTAGTTGTGAGAGACCAGACTGTGACGTAGATGACAAAGTAAGAGAGGACGGCGGCAGCAGTAAAGCTGGTACTCATTAACTGCATTTGGGGGAATTCAGCTAAGTATTTCATGTGACATCAGTACTGTTCTCTGGCAGTTACATAACTAAATGAGCTTTGCACAGTCTGTTTGTGTTTGTCAGCACAATATGTGGTCCGGACAGAGCTGAGAGAGCGGGTGGACATGGCAACACGGTCTTTGTACAGGAACTACTTTCAGTGGTATACAGTGTGTAATGGGCTACATCGTTTAGGCTCATATACAGGATGTGCTCCACTCTTTCCCAGTGTTTTACATATTATTCACATCAAAGTGTTCATACCATTTATTTAATTGAACACTTGCAGTCTAAAGCCTTTGTATTATAGAGAGGGATTGATTCTGTGTCACAAGGTTTCTTGGATTTGACCCAGATACAATACAACAAAAGAAGAACCAACTTCTCTTCCAAATGTCTCCAGCATCTGTTTCTATTCTGTTCATCAGGAAATCTGGTGTTTGGCGTAAAGTTCAGCATCACTTTCACGCTGTTTGACAATTAAAATCTTTATTTATAGAGAACGTTTCAAAATGCACGATGTAACGTGCTTCACAAAGACAGCAACATCATAAAATCAAGAGAACGGATACAAATCAAAAACATTTTCAATAAAATAACATTTTAAACTCACGTCAAATCAGGGAAGACTCTCTGGTAAAAGTGTGTTTTAAGAAGGGATTTGAAGATCAGACTCAGCCGACCCAGTTTCCTCAGGCAGATCTTTCCAGAGCTTCGGGGCTCTGACTGCAAACTCTCCGCCCCCCTTTAGTTTATAGCCACATACGCAGGGAGGGAGGCCACGAAGAGCTAAAACAGGAGTGACGCCACATTCCTGTAAAATTCTCGTTCCTTCTCTGTGGATTCCCGCTGGGAGGGTTGGAAGATGCAAGGAGAGCCTGTCGGTGGCAGTGAGGAGGTCTGTTCAGTGACATATTGGCCGGTGCCTTGTGGACGGGGTTCAGTGCCACCTGCACGCTCCCAGAAGAGGTTAAAATGATCAATTAAGACTAAGTTGTGAGGACTCTCTGTAGTGGGGCTTTTTGGACTGTTAATGTACTGTATTGACGGTATTGTTTGTGCCAACGTGGATAACAACATTTCTGGCATGAGGATGTTTACTCAGGAGAGACAGGATCTGTTGGACTGTGTCCAAAACGTTGGCGCCAGGGAAGCATTGGGTGGTGGTTTGAGGCCTGAACCGTGGAGAAGGGGGTGTGTCGTTAGGAGCAACAACGAACAGGAGGAACCGGCGGCTTGGACACAGCTGAGGAGACGAGGGTCCATCAGGCTCTGGGGTGGTGGGTGAGTGTGGGGGACGTTCTGCTTGTCCTGGATGGAAAACTTGGGTCTGAGGTGGGGGATCTTCCCACCATGTTTACCCTTAAGGGCAACAGTGCATGGCTCCTTCTGGCTAACCAGGGCTTAGCTCCCAGCTGGATCCAGCGGCCTATAGCCTGGGCAGCGACAACATCCAGACATGGGACAGTCGAGTCCAGTTGTCCGTTGGTTGTGGTGGTGGCGGCAGCAGAGCCCACAGTGATCAAAGAGTCACGGATCTTTGCTTATGAGGTCCGGCGGTGGTCGCTGGGGAGAGAGAAACAGCTGTGGCCAGTAAAAGGACTTGTGACGGCGGTAATGCTCCGGTCCTTGGTGTTGTAAGCAGGCGGCGACACAAGGCGAGACTTACCTGCAGCTGGAGCCCACAGCAGAAAGTAGACTTACTTCCAACTGGGAACGAGACTTACCAGCACTGGGCCAACCTCCGGTTAGCAGGTTACAACAGCCACGGTTTGCTCCCGGTTGGTGGTGGTTTTGCAAAACAGTGCTGGCGTCATGTGCTGTCCCCGTCGGCTAGCAAGCTCCTCGTGCTGAAAACAAGCCGGGTTATGCTAGCAGTGAATTCACTGGTGCCAAGCTATTCCAAACGGAGACTTAAAACTTGAGATCCAGAACGTGTAGATGAAATAACCAGGATCGGGTGGACAACCACAACGCTGATGCTTGTGTAGACTCATCTTCAATACACTGGCTAAACCAAAAACCCCATTGGATGCTATTTTTGCTCTGCATTTGATCAGCAATAGCTGTTCAATGTATCCATGTTTAGTTGTTACCTCTGTATATTGTAGTTTGTATTGGTAGTGGTGGGGTCTGCAGGGTCTTTGCAAGCATGTGCTGGACTAGAACCACTGGTATCGTATGTAAATGAGCCGGCCAGGCTGAGCGTTGCCCGGTTTGCATTCAGCAGTATGTTTGTGTGTCAACAGACGAAGGTCTCTGGGAAAGCAATACACATGTAATCAGTCAAATGAGCGTACAGCTGAGAGAGGCAGTTACAGACTTGAGGACGTTCATTTCCACCAGTCCAAAGAGCCAAAGGCCTTCTGAAATTACAGAGGGGTGATGGGAACATGGTGGTTGCAGAGCGGCTGGCGGGAAATCTGGGTGGGCAAAGTGGGGTGATTCCTCCTCGCCTTCACTGTGACTTCCATCAAGGTGCCTTTGAGAGAGTTAACTTTAACTCGGACAGCTCCGGGCCTCGACAACAATTCATTGCACATTGACCATGACAAAATACAACTTTGTAGTTTTTTAAACATACAATATCCGGTATATATCAGTAGCACACAGGTAATCCTACATTACCCAGTTTGAACAGCTGACAACCACAGACTAGTATGTTAATTCACTAACAAAGGCTATCTCAAAGTGGCTGAGCCAGGTCGACCTGCTCAGCCACTTTGACTGCTGTTGAGAGTAAATTCCTATTCCAGAAATCAATGTCCAGGTTAGGATGAAGACTGTTGTTCTGCTGACTTGTGTTGAGAGATCAAACACGACTATTGTTCTACGTCAAACACAAATTGAGTTTGCAAGATAAGGACAGTATTGGAGGAAGCTGATGTGGTGGCTTAACTGCTGCAGGAAATGTTTGGTTTCGCTTTTAAACTTAATATAGTTTTGATTATTTCCATTCTATTTATAAACTCCAATGATTAACATAAGTATGTGATTAAGAGAGGTGTTAACCAAATCTGTTACCTAATTTTCCATGAAGTAATGGCAATAATGTTAATGTGGTAAAACACCCTTTGTAATAACATCTTATGTCACAGGTGCCTAATGAAAGTCAAGAGTTCAACGAACTACAGATTCTTGAAAACAGAAGTAGTCATAATTAAAAAGGAACTTTGTCATCAGGCAGATAAACTTCTGAAAAAATCCTGGAATTAAAACCACATGGCAAAACTCCCCCAGTGCAGGGGTCGATGTACGAGGCAGCGAGTGAATGAGTAGCTGACGACTGGCTCGGAGTCAAGGACAAAGCACAAGGCACCCCCACGCACAGGAGATTACATAAGATCTTAACAACATAGCCACAAGCCTCTTCGTGTGTCCAAATATACCCAAAACTCTTGCAGGCCTGCTCAGAGCAGGCAGATACTCGCAGAAATCAGAGTTTTCAAAGAAAAGACAGAGAGCCAGAGGGCAGAGTGTGGGGAGGAATGAGCAGCATGTAAGCGTAGGCATAATGAAACCACCACATTCAGGCCCTGTTGAACTGTACCGTAATAATCCTTGGTTAGCCCAGCAGCTGATTGTAGTGTTACAGAAACTGGATTGTTGTTGAATATCTGCACTTTGTTCAGGGTCGAAAAGACAACGCCGGTTTGTTTTGGCTCGTGCTAAATCCTGCGGGATTATCACTCACATACCCAGAACCACAGGATCTGAGCACAAAGCCAACTTTGTATCGCAGTGACCAGGACTGTTTCCTCAGCCACTGTTGTTACTCGACGTGCCTGGTAGCACTTTTTAGATCAGCAGTAAACATCCACGTTTAATAAGGGTTAATCCAAATATTCACCACATTGTGAGTTTGCTAATTGTATAAATTTAACATCCACATTGCTTTTGACTAGGACTGGAAACATATTTTACTGATTTTCTGTAGGACATAAATCAAGATTAGTGATTTGGCTAAGAGACTCAAAAAAGTCCCTTGAAGCCACAAAAGCTACTAAATTCCCCTGCTAACACTAGCTTAAAGCTAAGCTTGTCAACACTTGTTAGCTTGTCAACAGCCGTGTAACTTAACATAGGTTTTATATTTAGCAGGTAAATATACCTAAGACGGTATATTTGGTGTACAACACAGATACACAGGATGTTAACTTTCAAGGCCTACAAGACAAAACCTTGGCTAGCTGACGTTAGCTTAGCCGATGCGGAAGTGCTTTACGAGGCTAGCTGTCAAAACAAAACAATTCGAGGAGATAAATGCAGCCAAAATACAACAAAAGTAACCACTCAAAAGCCAATTAACACATTATTCTTTCATGTGTACGTTATTCACCTCCTAATTAAATAGTAAAAATATAGAAATGCTGTTTTTTTTTAAAGGCCTTGTTTCCGGTGTCAGACAGGCCAAGCTATCAGACGGTGTTATGATCGCATCTGTCCGCACTCACCACTTGGTATCGGCTTGCTGGGTCCATCCCGACTCGATTCAGCTGGCAAGTAAGCCAGCCGAGAAAAGGAGGAGAAAATCTGACTCGTTGTTACTCCTAAATCTGTGTTGCGGACAGGAGATACTTCTCCCAAACTACGCTGAACAACAGGATACAGACCGATGACAGAAATGGCTGCAATCTACAGAGCACTCTGTTCCGTTGTTGGCAAAACGTTGACCAACAGAGTCAAGCTACTCTTAGAATCTGACACTTCCGCTCAAATATTTCAAAATAAAATATATATTAATCAGAATCAGAATCAGAATCAGAATCAGAAATACTTTATTAATCCTAGAAGGGAAATTGTTTTTTGATACAGTTGCAGTGCTCAATAGAAGTTATTGAAGAATAAAAATAATAATAATAATAATAATAAAGAGTAGAATATTAACAAAGATACAAATGTCATTTCAAGTTAGTTATGTTTGTAATGTTTGTAATGTTTGTAAGTAATTTATGTTTTGGAGGGACATGGAGAAGTGTGTTTATAACAAAACAGGACATTCTATAACAATTAGCCTATGCCTAAAGACATTATTACTAAATTAGAAACTGATAATAAACATTTGAGTTACATGACAAACTTATACTCCTAGTTGGTAAATTTCTCATTTCCCGAGCCTTAATATTTTTTTGTGTAATTGGTTTGTACAGAGACATATGGAAGCTTTTTGCTGCCACTCCAGAAAACAAAACAGCATCAGTATCACGTTATAACGTGAAACGTTTATTGTTAAAACAAGATGTTTAAAACTTATATTGTTTTAACGTGAAAGCTAACTTGTGAAAGCTAATTTATGAAAGCTAACTTATTTTTTACGGCTTTAATCCAAATTAATCCGTCCTGCCCTTTTATCAGTGTGAGAAATATGGGGGTCTCGGACCCCCTTATTAACAACTAGGACCCAAAAAAAAATTTGAGGGTGTCTCAACATTAAGCTAATTATTTACAATTTATCTTTATTGTAAAATGTATTTTAATGTTTAAATATTGAAAGGTGAGGAGCAACACATAAAATGTGACTAATGACAGTGAACAGCTGATGACAAGGTTGTAATTCTGCGGCGCAATAACACATTTTGACTCCGCGGTTCCACTGCTAAATATGATGTCACTGTATTAACTGAATCTGTCAGAACAGCTCAGAATGTCAGTTAAATGCCAGTGAGTTAATGAAAGTATCCACGCTGTGCCAGCTGTGCGTAATATTACGCAAAGTTTTGGAGAGATGAGAGTATGTGTCTATTGAGTTTGTCTGAGCAGGAAACAACAGTGAAAAAACGTGGAGCTTCTTCATTTTATTTAGTTCCTCGTGTGTGTGGTGAGAGGATGTTGCAGGTGTTTCCAGTCTTGTCCTTTATTTGTAATAATTATGTCTGTCTTGACAGATTGATGACACAGTCATTCAGTTTATGGATGATAAAACTCTGGCTGGCTATATCCCAACATACAGCAGCAAGACGCTTCTGTTTAGAAAATCAGGGTGCAAGTGCAAAAGAATCAAAAACGCAATAATTGCTTGAAAAACTAAAGAAGAAGATGGGCATCAATGGGAATGGTGATAGGAAATCTGATTATGAGGAGACATCTGCTCCAAAGCGGAAAAGAAGTTATGCAAAAAACAACAAATGGGCTGAAAAAAAGACCAGAAACGTTGAGTTGGGGTGGATTCATGAAGGTAAACAAGTCCGAAAACACAGAGGAGGGGAAACAAGGACCGTTGATGTACCCAAAGAATCAAACAAAGCTGACATACTACAGTATGCTAGAGATCTTTTCTTCCCAAACAGAAAGAGTAGATTTGGAAGATTTGAGACATTTAGTCATAACATATTAGACTATCAGGAGGAGGCTGTATTTGATGAAGATGTCACAGTTGGGGAACTGTACACAATACTAAGCATGGGAGTGTTAAGATTTGACCTGTGCACTAAAAGCAATTATGTACAACGGAGAGACACACATGAAGATGATGAGAAAGTTACACATGAAGAGGAAGAGGAAGATACTGAAACCATTGTCATCCTGGCACCAGATGTGAAGGAGCTTGATGCTGATGCATTATCAGACACATCTGAGGTAATGTTAGGGCGCTTCCTTGGAGAACCCATGGCTAGTCAACTGGATGATACTTTGATACATCAACCAAGCCTGCAGTTTGAAGAAGATGAGCTGGTCATCACATCCATCACGCTTTCCCCGACAAGCACAGCACTCATTACACAAAACACAGCATCTATAGATGACGAAGCAAGAGTTTATCCAGCTTCATATGATGTTGTATGTGTCAACATAAAACTTCACAGAGTCAATCTTCTGGAGGAGATGATTAGCCAGTTCAAGGATCCAGCACTACTCAAACACCCCCTGAAATAGACTTACATAGATGAAAAAGGAGCTGACGCAGATGGTGTCTCGAGAGATGTGTATGCTGTATTTTGGACAGGGTTTATGGACCACACAGCTGAAGGGGAGGACCTGCGGGTGTCATCACTGTCTTCTAAGTGGCAGGAAGAAGAGTGGAAAGCCATAGGCCGAATTCTACTGAAGGGTTTTCAAGACCATGGAATGTCCTTGTCGCCTTGCTCCTGTTTTCACAGTGGCACTTATTTTTGGTGTGAATGAAGTATCAGATGATATGTTGTTTGAAAATCTTCTCATGTACATAAGTCAGTCAGATAGAGATCTGATAACCACTGCTTTAAAAGAAGAGCTTCTAGATGAGGACCGGGAAGAACTACTTGATCTTTTGGACCGCTTGGGTGTAACAACACTTCCAACACAAGAGAATTTGAAAGGCATCCTTCTAAAAGTGGCACACAAGCACTTGATCCAAAAACCAAGATATGCAGCAGAAAAAATTTCATTAATTGCCAGCCACTTCCTAAAAGAAGCTTTTGGGAGCACACAAGGTGTCCTACGAATGTATGAGGATAAAAACACAACAATAAGGACGTTTTTGAAGTTGCTGGATGCATCTTCTACAACTCAAGCAGAGAACCAGAGCTTTTGTTTTCTGCAACAGTACATCAGAGGACTTGATAATGCAGGGCTCAGAAAAATGTTAAGGTATTTTGTAATTGTTTATGTTGTTATAGTACATTATCTCTGTAGTGGTTTTGGTGGCTAGACTTCCTTTCTGTGTTTTGTCATTCTTTTGTTTATCTATCCATTCATCCATCCATCCATCTAAAGGTTTGTTACAGGATCAGATGTTATCTGTGTCAACAAGGTTGAGGTCCTGTTCACACCAGTAGACGGACTGGCAGGACGACCAGTAGCACATACCTGTGGGCCAGCACTGGAACTGCCATGGACGTACACTTCCTATCCAGAACTACGCACTGAACTGGACAATATACTGGTCGCTGAAAACTCCTACAAGTTCAGCATAGCTTAGGTCAGTGATAAGTTAGCATGTAGCCTACACATAAGGTTAAGCCATTGTAGCATGAAAAGGTGGGGAGGAGTGAAATTTGAAGGGGACATTCTTTAGGCTGACAAAATTTAGACCTTCAAGGAACTAAAGAATTACAATGAATGTATAAATAACAAAGGCAGAGGGCAAACTGAGGAGATGGAAGCACTGAAAATATGAGGTTGAGATGTATATGTCTGGCTGTTTTATATAACTAGACATTTCAAAGTTTTACATGTCAGAGTATCAAGTACATTGAAGCAATATAGTACCTGTTTGTGCTTGAGAGCTGAATTTTATGGAATGTTTATAAGCTTTTTGTTACTGGCCAAGTTCCCACTGTAGCAATGAGTACAAGACGTGTGTGTGTGTGTGTGTGTGTGTGCGCGTGTTAGTGTGTGTGTCTGTGTTTTTTTTGGGGGGCGGTGATGATTTTTATTTGTATTTATTTTTATCAAGTTTTTGTTAATTGCACAGCAGTCTGTGGTTTTAGACTGTATTTTTGGGGAGACACATCACTGGGATATTATGATGATTTCTCTGTATGTTGTTACTACGGTTAATTGGAAATAAATGCCCAGTTGCACTTTTTAAACTGATTATTCATTTGTGGTTTTGTGGAATATTCATTTGTGGTTTTCTCCTTATTGTATTCAATGGGTGTGGGGCATGAGGCATGAAACCATATCATGAATCAAGAACTCTCTCTTGTTCCTTATAATTTCTAAAATACTTGGTTTATTTATTCTTTAAAAAATCTGTAAGTGAGGCTGTTAGTATCTATATTGTCATCCCAAATTAAAACAATACAATATAAGCACAAGAGTTGTCTTTGGTATCACCAGTGATAAAAAAAATTATTAAACAAAAACAAAAATAAAGGTATTCAAACCCTCTTATCAGAAAAATAAAATATATAGTTTAAATGAACAGATGTACTAGGCAAAACATTTAAAAGTCCATTTAGAGATGGTGTGGAAATTAAAACAAAAACATGGTTGTGATTCATTTTTGATATTTTCCTCATATATCAAAATAATAAAGAATATAAAAATGAACCACAGACCAAGGGGGCATAATGTAGCCCTCTCTTAATAATCCACAGCTCGGGGTAATTTATAAGTCTTTAAGTATGTATGCTCTCGGGAATAGACACAGCTCTATGGCTTCATCTGCTGTGGTAGGTGTGAATAAGAAGTTCTCTGCCATTATAAGGCCACACAAGATGAATACCGTGTAATCACAAGGATATGGTCCTCTCTGTTGACATTCTTGTTTACAAGCATCCACTGCTTCCTGGGAGACCTCTTTAAGGTGATCTTGTCATCCAGATAGATATGGGATGGTTTACATGAGAATTGGACGTTCACTTGGAGCTACTGCATATCTGCTGTTGCGGACAATGTGTAAATTTCACGTTTTAACAATATAAGTTCTCACGTTATAACATGAAAAACTGAATCATTTATTAAACTGAGACCTCTTCTAATGAAGCAGCCAGTTTCCATCTCTCACCTCTGTAAGCTCACTGTTGTGCCAAAGCAGCAGCAGCAGGATGAGCAATAAAAGGCAAAAGAGACAATCCAACAGAGAGGAAAAAGAAAACTGCACTCTGTGTGTGTGTGTGTGTGTGTGTGTGTGACAGTGGTGACCTCTGTGACCACCTACTTTCTGTTTTCGCACTATAAGTCCACAGTGGTTCATTAATTGGCTGACATGACACTGTCCTTGGGCAGAACTGAGAATTGCAGGAAAAGCCTAGAGGTTTTATAGGTAACGGAGAAAAGGAGTTTTTTAAATAAAATGAAATTAAAATGACAGTAAGGATAATAGATTCAAGTTATGGATCTACCTCTGCTTCTATTCATACACTAGACATAAAGCATATACAGTATATGCAGAGTACTGCTAAATATGGCCTATAGGTATCTATGTACAGGATGCTATGTGTGTTTGTTGTGGTGGAGCAGCCACAACTGCAGTCTGTTGTAGTCTGAAGACTGATGAGTGTGCATACATTTAGATGTGTGGTCATGTGTGTGTGCATGTGTGCATGTGTGTGTGTGTGTGTGTGTGTCTGACTGTGTGTGGTCACAGTGATGCGTGCAGGCCAATCGTCAACTCTGTGATGGCAAAATTGCAGTGTGAAGTGGCAGCTGCGTTCTTCACTCAGACCATCAGAAGAAGTGATGTTCACTCCACACACACACACACACACACACAAACACACACACACACACACACACACACACACACACACGCCGCAAGCGGCTGCACACACCATTTCTAATTGAGTACATTTGAATTATTCATTGAAATACATGAGAAGAAAAAAATTAAGAATACAGATGCAATCAGATAATTTCCAAGACCTGTTTACAATGTCACCCCACACCCACAACTTTTACTGCACACACACACACACACACACACTGCTGATGAGCAATGGGATTTGGCAGTGGAGAGGTGGTCCCAGCATCACATTTTGTCCTCAAAGCCAGGTGTCTGTTGCCAGGGCATTAGTGTCCCTGCGGAGGGTGTTGACAACCAATCAAAAGGCCAGGAGTTCACCCGCATGTCAGTATGCAGTCCACTGATAAAAGAATGAATTGTGATGTCTAATTAAAATGTTTGGACTTTTTAAACTCTTATTTAACGAGAAAAGTTGATAAAGACATTCTGTATTTCTGGACTTTACACAAGCACACCTATAGAGTTCATATATTGTTAACATTTCTATTGACATTAAAGCTCAGTGGCCACTGCTGTGGCAGCCTGGGCTTCAGTGTTGTTGGAGATTGTTTCCCTCCCTCCCTCCCTTTCTCCCTCCCTCCCACAATTGACCTTTGTGTATAAATCAGATCTGCTTGATTAATATCTGATCTTTAGGTAAAAAAAGTATTTGATTTTAAACTTAATTTATTATAAAAATATGCCCTTTATACTTTTTCCAAGACAACAGTTGCTTCGCAGAGCACTAAACATTTATTTAAAATATACAGAATATTGTAGTTTTACTTACCTGTATGCAATACATGTTGCAAGAGGCACTTTATAACTGTGGATGCTTCAGCAGTGATTAGATGATATGAACACTTACATTAAAGGGACACTCGCAGTGTACTTCCAGTTAGCTGGGGCACTAGGCAGAGACTTAAAAACACTTTTTAGAATAGTCAAAATGAAAGCAGCCATGGCCAAGATATCTTGACTTTTAATGTCAATTTGAGTCATAATCCTACGTTTCCCATAATGCAACTTGACGACTGTTTGATTTTGCTCACATCTTTAAAGCTCAACACCTCAAGTATGTAACTCTGGCTTTCCATTACACATTTGTAGGCTCCAATTCCAAGCTGAGATATCCCCGATGGCATCACGATGACATCATCAGTCAGACTTTGGATGCTTCCTTCAGTCACGTAAGGCATTACACTGTTTTCATAGGCTGAGTAGTACTCCTCATGATGACTACACTGACTTTGATGAGTTAGTCAGTGGAGTGTGGCCTGGATTTGTAAGCATATGTGCAATTAAGGCTGGGTGAGTATTCAATATTATCTTTAACTGTTTTTCAATGGAAAAAATATCCAAACAAAATAAGTTATTGGAAAAAATATTAGTTTTAATTTAACAATATCAATTTCAACTGTATCAACCAGCCCTAAGTGCGACTCAGTCACCTGTTTGTATGTGTTTGTGTGGTTCTGCCTGTCACTGCAGACATCCATGAATGCATGCATGTGAGTGTGTGTGCATATGTGGCCACTAGATGGGAGAATGCAGCTTTACTACATGAGAGAAACATCTCCAGTTGTGTACGTGTGAGTTTGTGTCCTGCAGGATTCATCATTGCTGTCACTCCAACAAAGCTTGGCCTGTGATGTCCCAGAAAGACTGAAGAGTCACTGATAAAAACTGCACAACTCCAAAGCAAAAGACAAATAAAGAGCTCCACATCCAGCTAATTTTTTGTCACTCTACGTTCACCCTTTTTCTCTCTCTCACACACACACACACACACACACACACACACACACACACGCAAGACTGTGAGAGAGGGAGAGCATTCATTACTCAGGGCGAAAATACATACTGCCATAGGTGAAATCCTCTTCAGAAGTCAGTGATCTCAACACCTGCCCATGGCTGATATGGCTGTGTGTGTGTGTGTGTGTGTGTGTTGCCTGGGCCTTTGAGAGGAACACGCTCAGTGACGGCTTACAGAGAGACAGAATGAGGACGTCACAGGTGAGTGAATTTGCTCAAACTGACAGGTGTACACACACATACACACACATGCAATCATGCCTCTGACACATACATGCTCCCTGTTTCACTCTCTCTCTGTCTCTCTCTTACTCTCTCTCTCTCTCACACACACACACACACACATTGACATAGCTCTGTGGGAGCCAGCTGGGTCCTCTGCAGCAGCACTATCACACATGAATAACCAAGGCTTCTTCTTTGCTCTGCAGCATTGACTATTCAATACCTGACAGGGCACCTTATGGTGTGCGTGTATGTGTGTGCGTGTGACAGAGAACAATCCATATGAACGGTCACTTAGTTGCATGTGTCCGTGTCAATCACAGTCAAACTGAAACAGGGTGGAAAGTGAGAACAGGAAAGAGAAGATGCAGTGCAACAAGCAGATTGATTAGCTATAAGGTGACGCTGTATTGATCACCATAGATTTACTCCCTTTGCCATAGTTCTCCTTAACAAGGAGGCTGAGGTCACGTCCAGTTAGGAAACAGTAAAAATCTACAGCTGATTTTGCTCAACAGCACATAGAAACATCAGATAGGTACTGTGAAGGCAGTTTTCTAGCTGCCTCAAGGTAACCTCCACCATAGAGACGTTTTAGTGCAAAATACTCACTCATCTCTGTATAGTTTTTGCTGTTATTGATGGCTTCTGTTCAGCATGATGAAAGGTTCCCTGTTTGTGCTTTGTTCTGCATACTGGATCGAATTCAGGAGCTGCAGTGTCAAGAAAGTAAAAAATAAAACAACTTAAAAAAAAATCTTTCTGTGCACAAGTTTATGTTGAGACGGAGATGATCACGGAGGGGTTCACGCTTCTGCATGGAATGGACACCTGCTATATAAGGTATAGTTTGAATTTTATGCTAGCAGCATGGCTCTAGGGATGGAAATGCGGGCTGTCCACTGGACCAGACTGAAATGTCTCAACAACGAACAAAGTTAGATAATTAATGATAATTAATAATTTAATAGAGACACTCATGGTCCTTTAGAAGATGTAACCTAATGACTTTAGTGATCCTCATTTAGTGCAATCTTTTTACAACTATTGGATTTATGGTACAGAAATTAATGGCCCTGTCCAATATTTATGACCAAATACATGCAAAATGAATGACATTCACACCATGAGCCTCAGCTGTGTTTAGTGCTAATTAGCAAATGTTAGCATGCTAATTAGCACAAAAATGTAATGAACACTAACAGACCTACACATTAAACGTGTCATCTCGTCATTCATTGAAGTGTAGCTTTTTATCATAATGTTTTGTTCTGAATTGTTATTCCCGCTGAGCTTTTCCATCACTAATGATTTTCTGTGGCTATCTTCACCTGCATTTATCAGTACTGTTCTGCATAGTGCCGTGTGAAAGAATTCTTGGCAAGGATCAAATTGAAACATCCTGCCACTTCCCGCAGGTGTAAATGAACCATGATAACACCCATGTCAAACAGTAGTGAACATCTCGCTGTGGGGAGGCTTTCTGCCATTTTTTTTCTTTAATTCTGTTGCTTAGCTGATAGAAGCAGCAGCAATTATGACAGCAAGGCAAACGAGAAATAAGAGGTACATGTACTTGATTCAGATAAGTGGGGATTTGGGAGGACTGCTCTGGAGTCTTGTTTGACTGCAAAATAATGTTTTTCTGCCTTCTTATTTCTGGCACTTTATCTCTCCAATGACCTCTCATCTTAGTCCACTGTAATTTTGCCTCCATCATCACACGCCATCCTTCTCTTTACCTCTCGGTGCAGCTTTGCAGTCATCTCTATAAACACTACGAACACGGTGTCAAACACACACCCAATATTTTCATTTTAACCACACATATAATGTAGTATAAAAAAGTTGTTAGAAAAATAGTCTAGTCTACTCCAAACAATGTTGAATTTTAGGTCGTTTACGATGCTAAAGGGTGAAACAGCGTATCACTTAAACTCTTAATTTTTAAACACTTATTTGTTTACCGCAGATGGATAAGCTTGCAAGTTTCGGACTCACAAGATCTTCAAAAATAGAAGTAATCTGGAAAGCAAGAACCAAAAGGATACACACGTTGGTCGCATTATGACCGTTGACCTATCGCACTGACAAAGTTTTGGGGAATACTGAATGAGGCAGAGCAAACATTTTGAGTTCAGCTGGCCAGTTTTTACACACAGTGGAAAGTCAAATGCAAACTGTTAGTTACAAACCCACTATTTGCAAACACATACCAAACTGCTTTGTTATAGTAGGAATAATTAATATTTTTATAACAACCGATCAATGACTATGTTTGAAGTAAAAGGGATTAATCATAGATTATCCCTCAATTATCACTAATCCCTGCAGTTCCAGATATTTGCCTTTGGTGGGCAGAGATCAATAACAGAGCTGAAAGTAGAGTGAATACTGGACTAACGTTCATCGGGTGTTGCCAGATACACAACTCCATTTGAACGTTAATGTTTTCCGCTTCTTCTGGATGTGGAAAGAAGCAGCTGTTTGCTAACATGTTCACCATACCAACGGAAGAGGAGGATAACATGCCAGTGTTATGTTTACAGCTTGTTTCTGCTGCACCTGAGCAGCAAAACAAATCAATTTGAGGAATAAGTAACATAAATTAGTTTCAAAGCAAAACAAGCCCTTTCTTTTCAACAGTGAACAAACTTACTGTTTGTGCATATTTTGCTGTTTCAGTCGTATGTTTATTTTTTATTTTTTGCACATATGTTTTCACCTGCTGCTGTATAAACAGGTGGCATCTCAGGATATATAAAACTGCAAAAACGTTTTAAGTTGTGATCAGAGCTTTAGACACAGCTTAACAGAGAGCGGCCCGGATGATCTGAACTGTAGCTTGTCCTTGAAGGGCCCTCATTTTAGCTGCCAGCTTTTGCAGGCACATTTGGCAGACTCGTCTTAATAAAAAATAGAAGACTGTTTTGATTTTTTTAAGGAAGACAACGTTTTCTGGGGCATTTCTCATTTTCCATTATTTTTTCATAACTCAAAAAACGTATTGAAGTTTCCAAAACCTTGAACTTCAACTGCTGCTACCACTCACATTGTTCTACTGTATTACTGTTTCCTTCCCCAGTTCTTCTCCGCCCTTATTTCCCCACCTTTCCACCTGCCTCTCTCACCCATACGACTCTTCCTCCTTCCACTATCCTTCTCCTTCAGGCTCCACCCTTCCCTCTCCTTCACTTTCAGATGAGAGCATTCATTTCTCAAGGTCTATCTGTGGCAGACTTCTCCTTAAACACGAATTGATTTCACGCTCAAATCCTCAGAGTATAAATCACAGAACCTCCACCTGCTCCCCGCTACGTCTCTGTCTCCTACTTTTTCCGTTACATCTCACTTTGAGTCTCTCTGCTGACATGCACCTGTGCGCACATACCTGTGTGCGCACACATACACGCACCTTTGAGTCTCGCCTCAGGTGTGTGACGGCTGAATGGCCAGGGATGCTATGAGAGTTAAAGGGAGAGAAAGCTGGGAGAGAGGGAGTGAAACAGTGAAGGCCGGAGGCATCTGCAGGGTGGAACGAGGCAGTTTCTAGAACGGCTGCGTGTAGGAAAATTGAGGAGCTATTTTCATGCCACATTAAATTACACCAGCCTGCCACTATGGGACTGTGCTCAGACAGAGGAGGCTTGCGTCTATTGTGAAGGCTAATAATCAACGCAATGGAGTTATTACCCAACACTACATTTCACAGGTCTAACCTAGACACCATCAAAGACAGGGAATGGAGGGAGGGAGGAGGGGGAGACATGAATTCCAATGGATTGTAACAAATGCTCAGCCTCGTTCGTTTAGTATGCTTCAAGTTCAGTTCAATCTCAGAATAGATATCTGGATGAATGGGATCAAAGTCGTAGGGGGGCGACACAAAAAGGGAAGAAAACAATGGTAAAAATACAAAATGGGAATTTCCATTACTGCATCTTTGGTGTCTGTCCACTGTGATTATCGTGACAATAGAGGCTGGTGGGTGTAAGAGCCCTTGCACTGGCTTTTTATCTCTGTATTATTATAAACACCACTCTAACCACATCCCACCGACGTCACTCTCAACATCACTATCAAATATTAAGCCCCCTCTCATGCTTATATATGCCTATCACTGCCACACTCTGTAAGTACATTAAATACACAGCATCACAAAGGGGTCATTATCAGCAGAGGTGTGAATAGGGCTGAAATCCAAACAGCATTATCATGCAACATGTTCCCACACGCCTGTCAGTCAAGTCCCCAGCGAATGTGTTTGTGTGAACAGATGATGGCATCAAGATGTTAACAGTGTTGCTTGTCAGCCGGGGGAGACAACAGTGGTAAATGGTCTGTGTAAAAGCAGTCTGAATTTATTGACATTGTTTTCACAGTGGTGTGTATCTGATGTCTTTTCATAATATATATATATATGTGTGTGTGTGTGTGTGTGTGTGTGTACATACAGTATATTATGGCTTTAAAAGATAAACATGAAAGTATATTATTGCATGTGCTCCAAATCACGTGTGGAGTTCCTACCATCCCAATGATTGTATTGTGTGCATGATGAGACTGAAAAAAAGTTTTAGATACAGTACTATCAAAATCTCCTCTTAATTTGAGCAAGACTTCAGCTTAATATTGTATTTTATTGGACCCTCCATACCAAATAAAATCCACCATTCCACACGCCCAGTTTGCACTGCAGGTTTTCTCTGGATGTCTCAAGTTGAATCTGATCAGGGTTTTTTCTCAGACTTTAAAAAGCTCCTCGCTGGCCAGAGAAGACATACAGCGGTTACCCTGTTTAAAAAGTAATAAGTAATGTAACTATTTTGATTACTTCATTAAAATAATGTAACTTATTACATTTGATTACTTTTTGATTACTTTACTTTAAAAAATGTTTTAAACTGGGCAATAAAGCTGAAAAGTCCTAAAATATACATTTAAACCAGGCAGTGTAAACCTC
>JAVQJD010062269.1:0-31030 GCA_036023655.1 Nannoperca australis | reverse complement strand
TGCAGGTGGTACAAAGAATCCCGTATATATATTTTTGATTACCAGAGGTGTTGTTTATTATTGTTGTTTACAATTAATAAATTATTGGAAAAGTAAAAAAATCAACTTTACAGAATGTATGTTGCCATTTTACAGAATCAATTGGCAGTTTAATTGCAACCTTCTGAACAGTGCATACCAGGTTCTTCATGTCTCAGAGAACAAATGGTATACATTAATAAATAAAAACTTGAAACCTAATTTCAGAGTGCTGAAGATAAAACACCCTCCTCACATGGCATTGGGAGTGGTCAAGGCAGTGCCACACATGGCAGGGAGGTTGATGAAGAGCCTGCAGCTTCCTGACAACGTATTTTCGGTGGGTTGATCCGTCAACCATGTTGATTCCATTAGCTGGGACCTGACAGCGAGGGGCTGTGCTCCAACATCTATCAGTCTCACATGAGGAGCTAGTGAGAGATGGAGAAATGGGGAGAAAGAGATGGAGGGAGGTAAATAACCTCTGTTACTGTATGACTCCTCTCCCTCAAACCCTCCTTCCCCAAGCGATAACAGTATCAAACAGCATGATGCAGCATGACATGGGAAGAAAACAACATGCATAAATGTCATGACATTAATAGTAGCCTAATCATCTTGGGGCAAGTTTTACTCATGAATAAGATGACAATGACAGTGAGAATAAAGTTGACATGGATGATGACAACGACCATTATGGCAGCATTAGAGAGCAGCTGCATTATTCCGGCCCTGCTTGAAGTGGGTCAAAGCCCTAATGCCTTCTTTGTGAATGTGACAGTGTAAAGCGACTGCTGCTGCTGCCTTGTTATACCCTTTTCCCACGCACAGACACATAAATCTCCTCCTCATTTACTGCTCACACGATTGAAATTCAATTCCCTGGAAACTTGTTTTAAAAGGACACTTCAGGTCCAGCAAGTTATCGGTTTAGGCAATACCCATTCCCATTTAGGCCGAGCTGAATTAGATCTGGGGAAAAGGGAATGGGGTCAGACTGCCATATTTCATCTTTAAACCAAAGCTCTTTTTTTGTCAGAGCTTCCTCACTGCCCTGCTGTCTTCGTGAAGGTGTAATGCTCGAATTTACTCCACGTCCGAAATTACCTTTCTTATGCTTCGCCTCCTTTTCCTGCTGTCAGTCCATCAGCCTCGACTTGTTATTACAATTTCCTCTCAAAATGTGCCAAGGATGGATCTATCCAGTGTAATGATGATAAAAGTCACACTAAACAGTTCGGCAGTGTCTGTCACGGGGCAGAGGCGCTGCTATAACTACGAATAAGGGGCAAACTGACTGAGAAGAAGGAAACATTACTCAATTGGGGGGTAATGAATTTGAACATGATTAAAAAGTCCTTTATTCTGTTGAGCTCACACCCAAACAATCCAAGCTGGCAAGATCTGGCTCAAAGTCAGGGTTTGACAGAACAATTTGTATGATGCCTGAGAACTCATTAGCTTGGGAAAGCTAATTAAAGCTTTCTGAATGGTTCCTTGACCTGTGAAATCTGCAGGCCCGGCAACCGTGAGAGAAGACAGAACAAAGTAGAAATCTTGATTAAAAGTCAATAGGAACTCACTACTGGAAATGATTGTTTAAGCTCGTTCCAAGTCATGTGGGTTAGGCCTTGTAGGACCTAATTGTAGTTTGAGCAGCAGCTATTGAGAGAGGCATGGATGACACATGCATGTTACATCTGTGAGCTCTGCCTAATTGATTATTGAAAATCAGAGTACTGGAGGAGGCAATTTTACAGGCTCCTAGCATGGAAATAATTTCTTTTTAATTTAAACTCCCTGCAGACCTAAACCCTTTTATTGTATTTCATAGTTCCTTTGAGCACTGACTACACTTTTTAAGTATGAGCCTCCACCAAACAGAAGATGTCTATGTACAGTATAATCTTACTTTCAGCATCTGCATTATTTGTTTCCTAACAGTTCTACAGTCTACGGTTCTACAGACCATCACTAATTTTACTGTACAGTTCAATCCAGACAAAACCTTTTGTGCAGATGTTGCACCTGACCCATAAAAGGGAAGTGGTCAGTGTCAACAACTGTTGTAAAATTGGTACTTTGTTTAATCTCCAAAATTATTAGTTGCATCCTGTATTTACCTCACTAGTGACTATTTTCATTAGAAATTACTAAAAAACTATAATAATTTCTTTTTTTCTTTTTTAATTTGTTATGAAAACTACACCACAAACCGTCCACAAGCTAAGAGTGATATTTCTGATGCTAACTTGTAGTTCTGTAAAGTTGCATGCTAACATACTTTAACTGAGTGCTACAGATGACTCAAGTCCGGTTGAGTCAAGTAAAACTAATTCTTTAGAAACATATTGCAGCTCAAAATATGCTCTACCCAAATGGCTGACAAGTAAGTCTACAGGCAGCTTGATGGTGTGTGATCTATGAAATGTATCTCTTAGCTGCATTGTTGAACTCCACCGATGGCGTCCCTGTGATTAAATATTTTTCAGAAGTCACTGGAAGGGTCAGTCACTCTTCAGGCTTATGTATCATGAGAATTTCACTTTACAGAGGTCACTCCAAGGTAAATCCTTCCAGAGTAAGAGATGGATGATGTTTTATTCAGAGACCCCCTGATCTGACATTTTGGAAACGGTAGGAGGTGTGGATGTATGAAGCAGCGTAAACGCAGTGATGGACCTTCCCAGGATGTCCATACTTTCAATTTCTGCATGACAATTTGGCTTGAGACACAGCTGGCATGAGTAACTGGGAAAGGGGAGTGCTGGCAAAAATCTCATTGACCTTGGCTAAATAGAGGCGGTAAGGAGAGACAAAAGAAGTGAAGAATAAGAAAGTAAAAAGATTTTTCTTTTTAAATGGTGAATCCCACAGGTGTTACTCCTGTCTGACCTCGACAAAATGAAAGAAAATGGGCTGAACCCATCGCGGTGCCTGTAGAAAATTCAAGTCACCGACAGAGAGCAGAAGGGGGAAAAGGAGGTTAGCACCCTCCGTGGAATTAGAGGCAGTGTTCCCCTGACTGACTTTGGAAGATGTTCACACATGGGATTGTCTGGCAAAAAATGGAATCAGGAGATACAGTGGTGCATAAAAGATTGTATCTGCTGTTCAGTGGCATCATTTCAATTTACACAAGTTGTCTAAGTTACAGAACTTTTGTTGTTTGCCAAGTAAGAGTTATGTAAGCAAGTTGCTGTTAAAACACTTCTACCAGGAATGTTTTATATTCAGGTCTGAATACACAATGCTTTGGTATCGAAGAATAACTGTTTACACTCTGGAGTAAACTGCAGGAAAAACGTTTGCTAAAGTTGCGGAGTGTCAAATCCATTGAATGAAGGATTGGAACAGACCCAGGAAATTCCATAGCCTGGAGAGTCATGGGGCTGTATTGAATATGTTACTCTTTTTGCACACTCAGCCTTCTTTATTTGATTTTCACATCTTTTTCATCTTTTCTTATCATATTTATACTGTTTTTATTCTGTCTCTCTCCCTCATTCTTTATCCTACACACACACACACACACACACACTCACACTCACACTCACACTCACACAGACACACTCACACAGACACACTCACTCACTTTGTGACGAGTTCGACATGATCTTTCATTCAGGCCGGCGGCTGAGCTTAATGTGGTCCTGGGCTCCTGAGTTCCCTTCAAATGAGTTTTTCTATTATGCTTCTCCTCTCCATCCACTGCAGGGCTACTCCCTCACAGCCATGGGGTCGTGGGTGAATGCTAAGCTGCAAAGAGTGAGTATTAGCATCTGTGTGTGTGTGTGTGTGTGTGTGTGTGTGTGTGTGTGAGTGAGAAGGGGTTTTGCTACAGGCTTACATGCTACTGTAAAACAAATAATTTGATAGACTCTTGTTCTCTGAGACTACATCTTTTACCCTGCTTATTACCACTTCTTGTATCTAACAACCAAGCATAAGGTCTGGAACAGCCCCTAAAAAAGAAAGATGAATCCCCTAGCACAGAACTTTGGCATGAATCACACTCATTGAGCATCTTCCTTCTTTATCTCCTTTCTCTGATTGTGTGTTCTGATCCAAGTCCTGTTGCTTTGCTCATTAACATCTGTGCAACCCAGCAACTGATTTGCCAATGTTTCCCACCACCTGCTGGTAACAGGAGGTGAAGCCTAGGTAACACACACTTCATTACATGTATGCAAAATGTCCAATATGTCATCCCTAGGGCCACGTCCTCCACACAAGAAACAACATTTTACTCATTGACACAATGTCTAATATACCTTAAAATTCAGACATGTGTTGTTTGTATTGTTTTCTGTTTCCCTCCTATGTGAGTCTTTAGTACCAAGGGGCCCCTTAGCCGATTTTTTTATATATTCTCAGAACCGCAGTAATCTCTGTAAGGCATCGAGCGATGATGTTGGAAGGCTCTCCAGCATGACAAATATTCTGTATGACTTCAAATCATTTATACACGAGCAAGCTGCTTCACAAATCTAACTCATAGTACTGAAGAGTGCTGAAATGTGTCATCACAGATACATTTCAAGTCCATAAGCCTGTATTTGGCAATATTTTCTCTGATCATTATCATCTTATGATCCCCCTCACAGTATTTTATATTATGCAATCACAGACAGTGTGACACAAACAAAATGACTAAGCAGAGAGAGACTGTGGTCATATGTGTATGTCTGTGTGTGCATGGGTATGTGTGAGAAAGCATTACAGAAGGGTAAAAAGATATGCCAAGTGTGGAATAATGGTTTGGCATGTGTGAAAATGAACATAGTGATTGGGATTAATGACCTTATGGGAGCCTAAAGTGTGCATAATGAGGTAGAAAAGGCATATTCTAGATAAACCCGGTGGAATGGTAATGGAACAAACTGCTGGAGTCAGGGCCCACTGTTGAGAGATATCAATGCTAGATTTAGACCTGATGGATTTCATTTCTGTGCACCTCAGGGTGATGAAGCTCTCTGATACTGCATTACAGCCACTTCTCCTCATACTCGTGCAGCTCAAGTGTTAGGTTGTTAGGTGTCAATCATAAATAGTGTATAATAAAGACTACAAATGGAATTGTCGACCTTACGAAGCTGTACACACTGCACACTGCCACATTTGTAGCTGTACATATAATGGATGTTCTTTTTTTCATTGATTAACTGTGAGGACATTTCTTGACTCACTAAAACTGTCATTCCTTCTTTTGAAACCCAGTTTTCTAAGATTACATTCATATACAGTACAACTAGTGCAGTTTGCATTAGCAACTACGTTTTGTAAGAAACATAATGCCACTCAAATTAAGATTTTCTTTTTTTGTATTAGCATAAAGAGGGAATGTTAACATTGAACACTATAAATCAAAATGCAACCTAACAATATTTGGTAAACCAAAAAAACGCAGGGAGGTGTCAAAGCCTTGTGCTTTCCCGACCTCCGTCAGACCACTGACGCAAAATGTTTATGCTGGACTTATGTAAAAGACATTTATAGTTATAAATATTTCAGTTTTTCCCTCAGTATTCTCCTGGTAGCTATAGCATTATTCTTATTTTATGGTTATGTTAATTAGAGCACTTTAAGGTTAGTCAAAGATCAAGTATATGGTTGAATATATTGAAACAGTCTATGCTGATTTGAAGCACCAGATGTGAGGCATTCAGTATTTCAGTGTCGTTTCAGTCCAACTTTAACTAAGATCATTAGTAGCTTAAAGCCAGATTTGTAGTTGACGCAAAGGGTTAATGGGAGTCTCGTCGTAGATACCTATGGAATAAGTTTTGATTCATAGCTCAGGGTTGGATTTCACACTTTGATGGTACCATTAGCTACTACGTGGAAAGACAGGCTGTAACCCTGTAATGCACAACTACAGTATAAATCACGCTTTAACCTACAACATTTGTTATGCAATAAACAAACCCTCTCTGATGTCAAAGTCCTGTGCTTTCTTGACCTCCTCCTTATAAATTATGTTCAGTACAACAATGTCAACCTCCTAGAATTTATTTTTATCCATAAAATGTATTACTGGTATATAAATATATATGTATATTGAAAGGGGTTGCCTGTGTTTGGGAAAATGAGGTGGACTGTTTAAAGACACAAAGCAAATTATTTCTTATTTATTGTTTGCTGTTGAAATGAGTTTGAGTCTAGAAATCGAGTTATTAAATAAGAGTTATTATCAATGCAATGCAGTTTTTATACTTAGTAGCATGCTGCACAATGCTGTCAAACTTGTTTGATGTATACGATTTGAAAAGTCTTCCTCAGCAGCTGGCCCTTGGCTTCTTTTCACTGTCTTTCACCGAGTTTGGACCTTTCTTTGAGGCGTCCTCTTCGGTTTGTGCTGCGGGCTCTTGGGACAGATGTCTCTGGTTGTCACTCACAACGGGGTTTCAGTGGGGGTTGAGTGAGCTGGAGGAGGAAGCAGCATGGAGAGTAAGTGAAGGGTTTAAAACTGGCCCTCTGGGGGGATCACCTGTTCCGAGTGGAGTGGTGGGGGCCAAAGGAGAATAGAAAGGGTGGGTTGGAATAGAAGGAGTGAAATGAAGGGTGAGGAGGAGTGAAATGAAGCAAAGAGAGGAGTTTTTCTGGTGAACATGTGTCATGCACAGCTGCTGTCTTAGTGCCTGCCGGCGATGCTTCTGGCTTTAGGCCTCAACTGTGGACACCACAATCCGGAGGGGTTCAGGGTAAGAAGGAAGGCAAGGATTCTGTGAGGCCATAAGAGCATAATAAGGCCACAGGGTGATGGAGAAAAGACACTAAGAAAGAAAGAACATTGTGAACTGGTGACACAAAATCATATCTTGTACTGTACAAAACTGGATGTATGTCCCTATACAAGCTTTGTTTCACATTCTGAAATCACACATCTTCCACCAGTCCCACCAGACTAATAGTCTATGATAACTTTTACTCTTCGCGATCCGTCAGCTGTATAGGTCCACGGGGACCAGGCTGGTGAATTTATGGGGCCAGGTTAGTGAGTGGTAAAGGAGATGGCTCTGGGAATGAGTAGAGGGCTGTTTAGGTAAAGCCTCAGTTGCTCTCCCAAAGGTCCTCTTGATCATCACACTTGCCCCCTGGAGACTATGACTCAGTTCAGTGCTCCCTTGCTCCCGTCACATGCTCATCATGTCACTGAGAGAGATGTGGGCTCCAGGGAAAGAGCACACACAAAAAAACACACCCACACAGTTTGTCTGCTTGTATGTGATTTTCCTTGACATCTTGGTCTGTTCTCATCACTCTTGTGTTTGTGTCATGTTGGCAAATGGCTCGAGTGTTTGCGTATGTGTGTGCACATGTGAGTAGTTATGTCTTTATGTGCCATATGTCTTACAATGTTGGTAAATGGCCCCACCAGCTCTCCAGGGCCTGATTCCACTCTGACAGAGAAACGACCATCCTGACCGTGAGGATAAACCAATAGTCCGTGGACGTCCGTACTCTTGATGATGAAAGGACTTCATGACCTACATCCAAACCAAGAGTGAAATTGGGGGTTGGGGAGTCAACACTGTGTGGAGAGGGTTTTGTCCCTTTCACACATGGCTGTGCGAAAGGGACAAATACAAATATACCTGGAGCCCTGATACGCCTCAGGTGTGACAATCTGCTCTTTGCGTAAGAAAAATGTCAGACTTTTGCATACTGATCAGAACTCTTGTTCAGTTGTCGTTTTTCAAATGAAAACATTTGGTCTCCTTTGAGTTGTGCGGTGGCACTATCCAAATCCAGCTCTTGCTTCTTGACAGACTATCTGACTAAGAAAGGAAATCTTTGGGTTTTGGATGGACAAAAGAAGCTATTTGAAGACGTCACTTTGGGCTCTGGGAATTGGTAATTCACGGTATTTGTTTGACATTTTATAGACTATACTTTTAATCATGAATAAAATAGGCAGATTCATCGATAATGAAAGTAATCATTAGTTGTGCCATTAGTGCCCAGCTAAGAGTAAGCCTACAGATACTGGCTTGTGTCCTGCCTTCACTATCAGAAAACATTTTGTAATTGTGCAGCACAGAACGTATTATTGCACTAATGTAATGTCAGATTTCAGAATAAACTCTTGGTCCGACCCAGGGTTTATATTTATTTTGCATATCAAAATAAGAGCATTAATAGGATTTCCTCAAGAAGCTATTGCTCTCCCTTTATTTATATAAAAAAAAAAAGATCAACCAAAGATCTTGGTTTATAAAAAATAACAAAAATTTCAAGACATTAAATGAAGATGTGATTTCTTTTCAAAATAGATATACAGCACACTGCGGTGAGATTAAATTCATCAAATATTCTCAAGCAGAGTTTGTTGACAAGTCTGATTGGATTTACTGTTGATGCACATCTTGGAGGCGTTGGGCAATCCATGTCAAACACACCATGTTTGTCTTTGTCTCTCCACTCGTTTTCATGTGTCCTTTGAGAAAAGGCAGATTTCCTGAAGACCCCACCTCATCCACTCCTTGCTCCCAGCGCACAGACAAATAGAACTGAGCAGTTTGGAAAATGACAGGTACTGCGTTTGTGTGTGTGTGAGTCAGTGTGTCTGTTGACCCACTTTCACACAGTGAGAGAGGTAGAGCTGTGAAAGTTGCTCTACCTCTTTTAACTCGCTCTGCCCTGGCATCCTGAGGATGCAGCGGTGACTATGGCAACGCTGCAGTAGTGAGTAAGGAAGAGGGGGCTTCTTCCTCTCACTCCTTTTTCCTTTTTCTCTCTATCTTGTTTTTTTTTGTCAGCTCAAGGCTGTGTCACGGGTATGCATTTAGATGTTGTCTTTATAATGACAAAGATCTCTATCTTCTGATTTATTTAGCATGCCTGCATTGGGATTTTTCTCAGCAGTGAGCTTCTCATTCAGCCTAATTTGCATCAAATCACTTTTCAACACTATTTCAGTGGGGTGGGTGTTGTAAAGGCCAAGCGTAGAAATCAGAACTTTATTTCAGCACACAATGTGTTTGAGGAGACAAACTCATTGCATCACACTGCACACATACAGGAGTGGTTGTGATGGCTTCCACTAGAAAAGCATCCATAGGACTATTAGGATGCTGTCCTGAGCACCTTGTTGATGTTAAGGGATACTGTTGTGGCGTGTTGACTCTCCTCTCGGCTTACTCCTGATTCCTAGATATCACCTCCTCTGGCTCTGTTCTTCCTTTTGCTGTGTGTGTGTGCATGCACGTACCATCTCTTTGGCACAGTCCCACCGCCCCTGCCCAGCAGTTTGAAGCTGAGGACTCCTGGCAAAGACAGAAGGGCTTTTGGGACCCGCAGCCGTATGAATTTTTCATTCACTTACCTCCGCCAACCTCCCCCCCTTCCTTTCTCTCGCTCTCACCAGCCCTCTCCCTCTCTTACTGACAAGCATTGTCTATTGCTCAGTCTGCGATAGCACACCTGGTTCCCGTACAGCCAGGGGGAGTAAACACAAAAGCCTGCCCTCACACACACACACGCACCCACACAAAGGCACACACACATTCACACTTGCTCAAACACAGCATGTAGCCTGCAGACAGAGTAAACAGCTCCTAGACAACAGCGCTTGGTATTCTACTTTCTAGTGGGTTTGTATTTTTTTTTTTTTCTTCGTCCTCTTCTTCTCTGTGTCCCTAAGGCTGGGCATGTGGAGAGAGGGCAGAGGAATGCTGAGGAATCCTTTCTGCAGGAGAGTAAGAGCGGCAGGAGTGAATACACACTGGAATTGCACTACAGAGGAGAGTGAAGACGAAAACTCAGCACCACTGCATCAACAAACACGCAGCCTAACGTAGCCAATACTTACAAATCTCTTCCCTTTGTAGTACTTTGTGGACCTTCGAAGGGGTTGACAGATATTTAAAAGGATGAAGCCAGCAAAGATCTAGCGATTAAACCCTATCTAAGCTAAGCTGCACAGATGAGATGGGGAGATAAAAGCGTAAACAAGAAGTAAAGAATCAAAAGGTTTTCACTTCTGTCATCTATCTTATTCATCACTTCTGCATCCATGCACACACAACAGAGAAACAGTGACTCTGCAAGACAACCTGACATGTTCTTTTCATGGCCTAGAAAATAGAGCCATCAAGTGGCACTGGCACAGCCAAGCCATTCAACCTGGACAGATCAGAAAGCAGTTGAACCCTGAGGCCATGACATTTTAGATCTCGGCTCCCGAGACATTTAAGATCTCAGCGGGTGACATGTTACATTGGTCTGCTGTCTGTGCTTGGATGTATATGACCTGGCAGGTCATCGAGCTTCAGGTAATGTCAGACATGCAGAGATGTTGTGTTATGTTAGTGTGGAACCAGTTCGTGTGGTGGCTGTGGAGCTCCTCTTTGCATGGATCTTGGGAGAAAGTGAAATTGGTTGCCTCCACAGGCTCCTTAGACTCTTTGAACAGTCAGAAGATTCTCTTGATCAATTATTGATCAAAGCCATTACAAAGCTCTGTGAAAAGTCTCAAGTGTGTAGTGATTCATGGTGTCCATGTATATGGGGGTGTATTTCTGTGTGCGTGACAGAGAAAGAGAATGGTAGAAACTGAGGGACATACAGGAAGACAAAAAAGATGAAGAAACAAAGGTAGAAAGAAGTGAGGCACATGCTCAAATGGCTTCACAGACAAAATTAGATATGTTTGAGGTATTTTATGGTATTTTTCAGATATGAGGAAAAGGATTGTGTGGGTTCTTTTGGGGAAAATGAAACATCTCTAACATTTCCATCCCTTATCCTACATTTACTTGTAACTGAAATTTTAAATCCTGAGGTTAGTATTAGCAGGTAAATCCACCCCAAAATATACAGATTGCTGTCTCCCTAAACTGGAAACCATTGAAAGATCTGCACTAATAATGTTAAAGTAGGTAAAATCAAGTGACACTTTTTGGCATTGGACCATTGACACCAACCATTTGTGACCAACTCCATGGCATTATAGAATTTTTGTTTAAGATATATTACATCCAAATGAGTTTTATTTGAATGTAGTGCAGATTCAGAACATGTTCCTATATCCCAGAAAATCACAATAGGCGCTGTTAGAACAAATGTTACTTTCCTCTCCTGTAGATGTTGTCTGCAGTACACAAAACAGTTTTAAGCGGTCCTGAGTGACACAGGGTGGACTCAAACTGCAGGTCCACAACTGCAGGGACCACGTGTATAAATACGTATGCACAAAACCATTCATATAAAAACCATGCATAATTCACACAGTATGTATGAAAAGAAAAGTGTTCAAAAAGAATGAGCACACCTCACACATACTGGAGACCATAAGCACACGTGGTTGTCTAGAGCTAACCACAGATGATATGACGTGGTACGAGATGTAATCTAAATAATAAAGCATTGTTTGTTTAGGTTGTTAGCCATTTCACTGATTGTTAGATTTATTTATGCATTTATGCGCATTTGGCCCCAGGTCTTAAACTTGTGGGACTGCAGCTCTGCAGTTGAAGGATATTAGCTGGTACTGGTTTTGAGTCCTTTATATCAGTGTAACAGTTTCCTTGTTTCTTGTTGTTCGAAAAAAAATACTCTGAAAAAACTCTCTTTCATATTGTACTGCATTGTAGCCAAGTATGCTGTAAGTGGTTTGTTTATTTACACTTTGTCAATAACAGCAAAGAAAAAATAAACTACTATTTCTAAAAAACACTGCATAAAAAGAGAGTGAAGTGAGTTGGGAGTAATAACTGAGTGAGGAGAAGTTCAGCCGAGAACTGCGTGTTGCTTGTAAGATTGTATAGATTGAGGAATTGTACGGCCTGGTTAAGGGTTTATACTCCTTTGTATGTACTCTACTTTGTTTGTTGCATTTGCCATTATTCCACCATGTCAGGTTTTTCAAAATATTGTAGTTGTGGTAGAGGGGTGGCTGTAGCATGCCAAGAATAGCTCTTGTTTACAAGTTTGATGGGATATTATCTTGACCATCCACGAACAGCTTAGGCAGCACCACTTGAATTTTTCTTGGAACCAGCAGGGGCAAAATTAGATTCTGAGAACTACTGCACTGAGCATAGAAACATCTTAACAATCCTTGAACATGGTTTTGCAATGTATCATGGTGATTTAAATCAAAAGCAGAGTAGTCTGTTTGCTGCACATAATGAAATCAGAGCAGTTGGGCCTTAGTAGCAGCGAGCGGTTATTAGCTCCTTTCCTGTTGAATCATGATTGGCAGTTGTAAACCCAGACACATGTTATGTCTGCCCAACATGCCCAACAGCACTGATGTCACTGTGTCAGCTGTTATGAAGAGTGTCAGAGACTCGTAATGACAATTGGCAGTATACATGAATAGAATTGTAGCAAACAATAAACCTAGCAAAAATGATGGTGCTAAATAACAATTTAAAATGGTAAAAAGTTTCTCTCATTAATGTGCATTATGTCTCAATGTCGCATTCATCACTCACACATCATCTCGACACACACTTCCACTATCATTGTCAAGCCCATTAATTAACTTGAAAATACCTCCCAAAGTAACAAAACCTCTCGTGCTTTTGAATCTTCTGCAGGTGTTTTCCTCAAATCAAAAGAACAGTTCAGCCAGTGCATCAGTGGGAGACTGGGGTTGTTCACATCTGTCTGTTGATGTGTGTTTTGGAGTCTGACTCAAGCTGAGTACTAATGGCCAATTCAAGCCAATTACAGCAGTAATTGCAGAGCTCTTGGCTTTTTGGGCTTATGAGAAGAGAGACCTGTTCTGATTTGCCCGGTCAGGTACTGAACAGAGAGGGACAGAAATCAATCAGTTCGGCACATATCCATTTGTGTTTGAGGGACTGGCTCAGTCTCAAAACTCAGATTTAAACAGTTTCTACTGAAAAACAATTGCCATATTCAAGTCTTCCCTATTTACATAAAAACTTGATACCTAATGAAATAATAACCAACCACATACATCTACATAAAACAGCAGTGTAAAGTAAAAAGGAACTGGCTGCCTTTTGTACTTTTGTGAACTTTCGCTATAGCCAAGCTTGTACCCTCCTGCAAACCTTTCTCTCACAGTGCCATGTTTTCCACGATGACTCCTCTCACTGTCAGGGCTGTGATGGCTCCAGAAAGCAGCGTCTCTGTTTTCTGCCCACATATTAGTGGACCTGGCCAGACACACACTGCCCAAAAGACAAGTTGCCATTTCCACAAGCTTGAGCACACACAAACACACACACACACACACACACACACACATACACTCTGAATACTCTGCATGGACACGCATAGGGATATATGCATACAAACGCACATTAACAGAGGCATATAGGAGTTTAGACTAGCAACAACTGCAAACATCCTTGAGTTCAATATCCAGCTCTTATTTGCCATCAGTATGGTTGTGTAAGAAGTGCATACTTAGATTTAAGGTGGTGACGGTCCATATAAATGATTAGATCATTACTTAAAGTTTGCGATTCTCCCTGCCATGATTAATAAATCACAGCGGGACTCAATTGACAAGAGAGCGCTGACACGCCTTCTGGATATTTTGAGGAGGAATGTCTGATGGCTGAATGAAAACAAGACAATGTGCTATTTTTGCTGGTGTTGTCAACAAGTCCCATAAAACAAACAAGCAACCAACAATGCATTGGTGTATCTCTCAATACTTCCCGACTTCCCCCACTTTGTTTTTTTTTCATTTTTACCAAATGTTTGTGCATTTGTGAGTGACTATTTTCAACCGTGGATTTGGTGCGCTATATTGAGTATTTATTGCAGTAGAACGGTATATGTGCGATGGATTAAAAATACACTACAGTGCCCGTGATCATTGTAATGAAGAATCAGGTCAGCCACTGCAACTGTGTGGCTCACTGATGTGATTATTCATTTAAGCTCTATGGCACACAGAAATGAACTTTGTAAAGCTTTGTATACACAGACAAAGAGATATGTTGACATTATGAAACTAATTTCACTAGCCTTTCCCTTTTAAAGGACAGGGCTGCTTTTTGCCTCTTAAACAACCTTGAATTCCTCGAAGCACTGTCTCAACTAGATGCTGGAAACTTTCCACAGGGATCTTGGCCCACGCTGACTTGATAGCATCACGCAGTTCCTGCAGATATCTCGGAGGCGCATTAATGCATCTGATGGCACATTATCCTGCTGGAAGCATCCAATTGGGAAAACGTAGACTGTGGTGAGAAATGGTTGAACCTGGTCAGAAACAATCCGTGAGTACACTGTGTAGTTGAAACGGTGCTCAGTCGTTGCTATGTGATGGGATTAGTTGAACAAGGTGACATTTTTCAAGTTTCCAGTTATTATTATTATTATTCAGATATCACATGACCATGTAGCTTTATCATGTAGGTCTTAGTTGAGGGGAGTGGAGCCAGGAGGGTGGCCCACGCTTTTTTCTTTACCCACGTAGGGCGTTCTGAGACATCCTTCTGCACATTACTGTTGCACTAAGCGTGTGTACATTTGTGGCCTGTCAGCTAGCATGAACACATCTTGCCACTCTCTTCTGACCTCTTTTGTCTATGATGCATTTTTGTCCCCAGAATTGCTGCTGCTGTCAGGATTTTTTTTGTTTATTGTTGTTTTGTTTGTGCCGCTACCCCCGGTAAACTCTGTAATGCGTAAATACCCCAGTGTGAAGGCTGGTTGTCAGATGCTGGAACCAGCGTGTCTGTAATGATCACACCATATTCAAAGCGACTTAAATCTCACGTCTTGCCTGTTCCAACATTTAGCTGAACAGCAACTGAGCCTCTCAACTCTGTCTGCCTGCCTTATGTCTTATTTACACATCACTCAGTCTCGGGAAGCTTACTGTTTGCATAAAAAAGGGAGGTTCGAAGTGAGAGTAATTTTTGAGAAAGATGGAGATGAAGAGCGAGGAAAACTGAAGGAGGGATAGCCTGCAAGCTGAAATGACAACAGAAATGCCAGATAGTTCCACTGGAGTCACGCTCAATAAGAGTTACTGAATGCCTCATTATGATTTTGATTCCCATGACTACATTTAAGTTTCTTGACGGACAAACACCTTCATCGAACATGTAATATCAGCCTTTTCAAAGCTTATTGTCCTCTGTAGCCTTCAGTTGACCATCTGGGAGCACATGGCAGAAGATGTGTTAATGAATGCATAGTTATATAATCCAGACCTGTGGTGCAGGGAAAGACATAGAGAGCAGAGCGGCAGCCAGATCTTCATCTCTTGACAAAGTACAAGAAAGAAAGGTAAAGAGATTCTTTGTGCCACCAGTGCCCCCAAGTGGCCTGATGTGGCATTTTGTTTTCTCCTTTTCACCTTTTCAGACATGACATGACAACTGCTGCTTTCTTTGCCCTTTTGTCTTTCTATATTGAAAAACTCATGAGACATGGGAGCTGATGTGTCGCACGTGACAGGCTGATATATGGATGGTATTGCTTTTTCGATGACCACTGTTAAATGGGCTGCATGCTGACACAGTAAACCACAAAGGATGACTATTACAAATCAGTCCCCAGCCCTCCCTCTTTTCCTCTTTCTGCCAAAACGCCATACCTGGCCCTTGCCCCTGGCCAGCCATCATACCCCTTATGAATCAAAGATACTGGAGCAGAAGTAGGGAGAGACAAGGACTTATGAGCACTTGGCTCTGCCTCCCCATTTTCTCCTTTCTCTCTTTCCTGCAGTCTGTACATTTTTCTCTCTCCTCTTCTGCATCTATCTGTCTAGCTGGGTTGGATGATAAATCCTCAGGCGAGGTTTAAAGCACCAGCAGAGCAGAAACTGCCCAGGTTCCATTCTGTTCACATGAGTTAATATACATAACGGGTCAACATTTACAAGGATACATGCATGCCGCCCCCTCCTCTGCCCTTCCACCCACCCACAAACACATTTCTCTTTCTCTGTCTCTCTTTCGACGGGGGTTGAATTGAATTGCTTTATTGACACAAAAAATATTGCTCATACAGCATGCAAAAAAAGGCAACAGGACAACAGGTCATACTGAGCATTCCCATCATATTATTGGGTTTCAAACCATTTTTTTGTTTTGACATTAGGAATCCCAATTCCCCAAGTTACCAGTATTGGGTTCTAGTCCACCTTAAATTTTCAGTTAGACATTTTGGGAAATACACTTATTCGCTTTGAGAGCAGTTACTATAGTCATAACACTTTCATATCTGTCCGCTAAATATACAGCTACAGCCAGTAGCAGGTTAGCTTAGCTAAGCCTAAATTGCACGTGGTAGCTTGGCAAACAAGACAGAGCACAAGATATCTTACAGCTAACATCTGTACAGTTGATACATTGGTATTCAGGGAAAATAAACACAGACGGTCGAATAAGACAAATAACACAAGGTGAAAATTCCCTGTGTTTTTTAACAAAAAGGTGTATTGGGCGTATTCTGTTACCTTCAGACCTATGACAGCCTGGCTTGCTGTTTCCCCCCTGTTTCCAGTCTTTATGCTAAGCTAAGCCAATTGCCCGCTGGCTCTAGCTACCCTACATATTTGTTGTATAAGTGTTGATCTTCTAATTTAACTTAGTAAGGAAGCCAGTAAGCATATTCTCCAAAATGTCAAACTTTTCCTTTAAGTAGCTTCAAAGTTAATTAATACAATATTACCATTGTCTGACACTATCTCATACACTGCTTACGCCTTCAAGCTGTGTATGTACTTGCCTGATACATTTGGTTTCTTTGAAAACCTTCGCATCTTACTAGAATTCAAGATCAAGTCTTGTGGGATTGAGCAACGCTTGTCCCAGCGACAAGGATTTGTAATGACGGACCTGCCAAAGAAGAGCTTAAGTATAGGATTGTAGAACTGTTTACAGTGTGTGTGAGGGGCTAATAGAGATAAAAAAAATCTAATATAAAAAATATAATATTCCATTTAAAATTTCTAAAAGCTCAACTGATACCCTTAAGTTTATCAATGTGTGAGCTAGCAAGTACAATAACAGACTGTCACAAATATTGATAATACTGTAACACAGTTTTTAAGTTAGTATCTCCTTGTCTCTATGCCTCTGTGCCTGCAAATAACCCATCTAATAAACAGTGACTGGGACAAGAAGAGAAGCGGCCCATACTCTGGTCTGCTTCACTGGACCTGAACACAACCATTTCATCTGTTGAGCCAGCATCACATCAAGTGGTCTTTATTAAAGTCGCTTTGATGGATTCACCCCTGGCCTCCCCCGCTGTGATCTATCACCTGTCCAGCCCTTGGAGGTCATAATAAACTTGTTTAGCAATGGGGTCACTTCATGCAAGCAGAGCATGTGAGTGTGTATGTGTGTGGGTGCTTTTCTACTTGTACAGTACGTTACATGGCTCAGGTCTATCGTCACAACCAGTGCGTTGCTTATCCACAGCTGCTGGCACTGTATCCCCTTGTGATGATATTTGTAGTTCTCATATTCTATCATGATTGCATCATATATTTACACACACACATTTAAGCCACGGTCAGGCATAGTAGCAGCACTGTTATCCCTTTGAGTAGTTTTACTGTCTCGAGCAGCTCCTGCATATTTCCTAATAAAATAGTAAATCAAAGGCAGTTGAGCCTGGGTAAGTCATTCAGATTCAGTGAAGCCATACACAGAAAAGCTATTTATATGTAAAAATGACAGATTTCCTGTTTTGTTTAGTATATCTGGTTCTCTTTAAGTAACTCTGAGACTGATTTGAATAAGCAAAACATGTCCAAAATATTCATTACTCTTAATGTCTCATTTTTGCACTGCTGTATTACATTTGCGGCAGTCAGAAATGAATAACATTTGGGAGTTGCACTCTGCAAAGAAGATGAGATCTTTAGGTGTTCTGTATGTCTGTCCTGCAGTGAATGAAGCCCAGCAATTAGCAGACGTTGCGGACATGGCCAGTCCTTGTGTGTCATCTTCCAGTTAGCAATGGCGGCTGTTCCCAGCGTACACCGGGGCATTCGAGTCATTGTTAGTCGAGGTGAAAACCATCCATTTTCTAATGGGAACCGCAGGGACCAGTGTTATGGGTGATTCATCAGATCAATAGTAGGGAGTTTCTGAGTCCAGCATGTGTAGCTTGTTGGTGCTTATGTAGCACACATGGTAACAAGCACCAGGCACTGTGGATTATAGGCACCAAAGCACTATGTACTATATGATTTTATTGTTTTAACAAAGCAAATTTTTTTATTTACAGCTTTGTTCCCAGATGTTATTACAAATGTTTCATTTGTGAAAGTAAATCACACCAGTGAGAGCCTATGATGTATTTTTATGAGCAAAATCTCTCAAAAAAATAAAATTTTATGAGAGGTGTGCCTGTAAAATTGGGGATATGTCATTCCCTTTGTAAGATACAGCACAGGGCAAAGCCTGTTATTGTTGCTGTTCCTTATGATTTTAGTTTTAACAGTGGTGATCCCTTGAAGTCACTGTAGGTTATCTTACAATATATTGTGTATGGATTGAACTACACTTTGAAACCGGTAATTATGTTTTACAGTCCGGTGTCACTACTGGAATAAAGTTACAATCAGGGCATCACATGGCATTATAACTTAATTTCAGACATTATATATATATCATGAATACCAACATCCAAGTTATTAACACATGTAGTGGGAAATTAGGACTTTATGGTAAAGAGTATTTTTTTTTTTTATCAGTCAACTTTCTGTAAACTGTACAAAAGGTTGTGTTTGTGAATCATTGCAGTTTTGTCACATTGCTTGAAAAAATGTATTTACAGAAAACAGACAAACGCACAATATACGTTTTCATACTTTAATATAAAAATAGGTATTGCTATAAAGTGTCTCTAAAGGTGTATTGGTTTATTTGAATTAAATTTTGAGGTTGAGTAACTGGTCATATGTAACTATATAATTTGATGTGACCAATTGTGTTTTTGTCATCTGTAGCAAAGCTCATACTATCTGATTCCTCCGTGAGCTGAACAATCCTTATTAAAATATAGATGTTAGTGTAATTTTTCACTCAGGAATTCACATGAACTACAGTCATTTGCTTAGAGTTTGCATGTCCCCAGGCAATTGCTTAAGACGTCTACAAGCTGAAACCACCAACAGTCTGATTTGAATTTCCTTCCAAAATATATGATTTCCTGGATATTTTTCATCATATTCATCGGAGGTGACATTTACTTCATAATCTGACATGAACGAGCCATGTAATCAGAAGTTTGCGGGGCGCACCATCATGGTTGTCATGGTAGCCATCAGATTTGGGCCCTTCCAATAGTACCACTTAATGCCACTGTAGCGAACCACACTGGATGAGCTGGGGTAATATATGCCATTCAGGTTGGATGGACCGCAAGCCTCAAACCACCAACCTGGAGGAGAGATGTGCCAGAGAGGTCAAGGAAAAAGTCAGAACTAATTGAATTCAAGCTCATGAAATGCAACACCCAAATGTACCGCTGTAAGTCGGCAGTAACTTTATATTGGCGCAGAAGGAAAATGAAATGCACTTTGGGACATTTACAAGGGGGTGGATAGAAATGTTTAACAAGGTGGGTTACAAGGAGAGAAAGATTGAGAAAGGGGTAGATGAGAAGCAGATACTGAGGGAAGCTGTGCTACCTCCAGACGCGAGCTGGGCGCACTTGCAGGTGCAGCGATCGTTGTCTCTGTCCTTGGTGCTGAACTGGGTGCCGGTGTGGGTGAGGCTGCTGGTCCGCCCAGCTGTGCCACTGAAGCCCTCCGCATGAAGGCTAGATTTGGAAGAGCAGAGAAAGAATTTCAGCAAAACACTCAGCCGCGGGCACTCCTGGTCATTATTTAAAGCTGTGTTGGGCAACTTTGCTTGTTGGCAGCTCCAAATGGCGGTGACTGGTTACTGCCCAAAAAGGGTACTGTTAAGTCTGAACACACGCACAAGCATGTTTACCAAATGGTTTATCAGTTTAACAGCTGGTCTGTCATTCCTTAATACCTCAGGAAACCAAAGGTATGAGAGAGGTAACACATCTAACTAAACCTGCTGTTTAGGAGACAGTGTGTTGTACCCTTTACATTTGTCACTCTTGACATCTTGACATTAGCATTTTATATTGGCAAACTGAGGGAATACATTACATTTAGGCATTTAGCAGACGCTTTTATCCAAAGCAACTTCCAAATAAGAGCTTTACATAAAGTGCATAGAACCATGATCGAAAACAACAAGATGTCTCATCAAACTTGTGAGGGCTGGTGATGAATCACAAGTGCCATAAGTAAGTACATCGCTGCCAATGGCAGAATCGAAAAGAGCCATAAATCTAAGAACAGATTATCTTTGTACATTATCAAATATAATACATTCAAACTAAAATACAATTCTTCTATAATATCATACAGTATGCTATACTTTATAGAAACAATGTGTGATTTAAGTGCTGTTGTTTTCCCGGAACAAATGAGTCTTAAGTCTTTTCTTGAAAGTGGCCAGACAGGTTGTTTCTCTGATGGGTGTGGGGAGCTGAGTCCACCACTGACAGGAGAAACGTCTTGAATGTGAGCGGGCGTCCCTGAGAGGGAACCACCAGGTGGTTCTCAGAGGCAGACCGTAGTTGGCGGGTGGGGGTGTAAGGCTGGAGGATGGTCTGGATGTAGGTTGGTGCAGTCCTGTTCACCGCTTGGAAGGCCAGTACCAGGGTCTTGAAAAGAAAGCAAAAGGCACGATCCAGTGCTCTTCTCTATTCCAGCTCCACATGGTCCTTTAGAGTCAGGGGTGTACTTTTGACTAAAACTTTTGCCTAGTGTAGCATTAAATAAATAAATAAACCTGTACAAATCATTTAACAATCAAATATAATAAAGATCAATCAAAAATAATCAAAGAATATGAGGTTATAAACACCTGTGAACCAATAGAGGAAATCATAGCCTTTTTAGTATATGTATAATACTTTTTAATACGAGGTACTGTCTCCCCTTGGTTCCAATTGTTGCCAAACATCAATACGAAAACTAACCTAAAGAACTTCTCATTATTTTTCCTCCATGCTGTGCTTTGTGAAACAACCCAAACAGTCTGAAAGAAAAATCTGCCAGAGTTAAATTGATTTGCTCAATTATTTTCATGCAGCGGCCCTGCAGTGGAGTCTGTGTGTGTGCGCGTTTCTGTGTCCGTTTGTCCGTTGGGGTATGTGTGTGTGTCAGTTCGGGTTTGAAGAGAGCGGACGAGGAGGTCACCCCTGCTGTCTGGCCTCTCCTATGCCCTGTCAGTCTGTCTGGTTAGTACAGGACTCTCCCCTGAGTTATGTGACCCACCTCCGTAGCCCAGGGCACGCTGTCTGTGATGACTAAATGAAGAATCCTCCTCTTGAATTTGTAAGTTCACAGGGCACAGCAACACATCATGAGGTGCAGCAAGAGGAGAGTTTGAAATTACAGCGCTGGGGACGGGAATAACGACAGAATAGCATAGGCCGGAATAATACATGAGAGGATATGTTAACTTTTCTCTGCGGTGATGTGAAGGAAATTAAAAACTATCAAATTAGACAGGATGGCAACCACAGGCTACAGGATATCCTATTGGAACGAGTGGCCTGTGGACTGTGCCAGCTCTTCCCGCTCTCCAAAACATTAGCATTAGCCATGACTTCCAGATGTATTAGTTCAGCTATCCCACCAATACCGCAGACCACAGGCTAATCCTTTTCAAGGTGACTGTCTTTTTATATTGTTATTGTATCCTTTAATGACAAGTATACTGTTACATTAAAGAAATGCCTACCATTGGTTTTACTATAAGAACGGCTATTCTTGGCTACCTCAAAGGGGAAAGCCTTCTGTCACGCAGATGATTAATGCATGAATAATGTTAGAGTTTTAGTTGAAGACCTCCATGTTGCTCTAGGGAGCGCACTGGATGCAACTGAAGAGGAGGATTGCTTTGGCTGACTGGCTCCATAGCAGCACAGCTCCGGCTTGGGAGTTATAATATAAACCCACGGACGAAGCCAGCGTCTTCAGCATGCTAGTAAAGCTGGTACATATTGAACTAGTTACACAGAACATGATCTCAGAGGTAGCAAGCTACAGAGGTGATTACATTCATTCAGGTGCTTCACCTCACACAGTGTAGCCTACAGCAAAATTGTAAAACATTGTGTTTCATAGTGCTAATTATGTGGAACAAACTCAGGCAAATGCAATTTGCCGCACTATTAGGGATCTTGGAAAGCATACACCCACATGCAATTATGATTTGTCATCTCTTCGAGCATCAATCTCCATAAACTTCCACAAAACAAGGGCAAATTCCTGTGAATTTAAATGAAATCTAAACTGAACTATTTTGGTTTATATTTCATTTCTGTCTGGTTTGGGGGGAGCATTGCTGCAGCATACCCACACATGATCTTGTTAGTAATTGCAAGGTTACCGAAGAGCTTGGTTTGAGTTGTCAGTTCCTGGCAGGGGCAGGTATTGCAGAGCATTCCTGTTTTACTCCAGTGAATGTGACTCGCCTTGGGAGATTTTCAGGGGCAGCGGTAGCCACTGTGATGGGAACAGAAAAATGGAGGCGGACGAAAGTGGCTGCGTGCCATCCACTGAGCTCATCATTTTGAATGACATTCTTAAAAATGGTCCAAGTGGTTCCTTAACTTCAGTGCTTGGGGATAAGAAAGCTTAGAGAAAAATAAAATGGGAAGGAATTTGAACTGTTGATAATGGTTTCTAATCTGTCATGATATTAGGAGTCTTAAACCCAGAGGGAAGGCAACGATTGAGAGGGTGTTACTGCATTGCAATTATGTCTTTCACAATAGAAGGCTCTTAATAAAACACTTTGCTGAAATAAAGTACCTTCATTATAGTCCTATTCATGTCTGAATTCTGACAAAGTGAAAGAAATAATTTAATTAGAGACCTGAGTGTAATAGAAGTGTTTTAGTGTAGCATTTTGTAATATCCTGTGCTATCATGTACTAACTACTGACCACTTTTGGTAATTTGGTAAATTATTTAATAAATCAGAGTGAATTACCAGCCAGAATAATGCCTGAATGTTTAGTTATAAATTTGAATTATACAGGTTACCTGTAGTTGTTGTGTTCGCCGTCTATGTAGAAGCGGTCGTAATGTGAGAAGGCTTCGTTCCCCTCTCTGTCTCTTAGCTGGACATGCAGACTGTATTCCTGGGAGCTGGTCAGCTTGTGGATGATATCATTCCCCAGCCAGTGTTCCCCAGACGGTTCTCCAAAACCCTGGATTAGACACAAAGAAAGAGAAACAATAGAACAAGAAAATATTCTAACAAGGAGGGGGGTAATTTTACCAATGACCTGCCAAGTGTTTTTGGAGGTAATATGAAAACCTCAATTTAATCACATTTATCATTCTGATGGCTTAAGACAGTCCACTGAGTTTATGAAGTGAAATACTCCCCAAGCTAGGGACCGGTGAGACTTCAATTTGCCTCAATATCCTACCAATGATCCCTCTGTGCCTGAACCACTTGGAGTAAAATTATATCTGGCTTTGTGGACTGATCCACTGTTTGTTTGAACTTTGGAGCTGGACATGAACATAAGCGTCCTATAAAATTTTTGGCAACAGAAAACAACACTGAATGATCAAAATAACCTGTGCAAGAATATCGGAAATCTGTTTTCAGGAGGAAATTCAGTGGTATCTTATGTAAAGATACAGGCAGGTGAAATGAAACAAATGCAGGTTCTTCCTTAAAGTGTACAGGGGGTCACTGAATTCTTTGATTTTGATTATATGATATAGCTTTTGCAATCACCAGATCTTAACCAAATTGAACACCGATGGGCAGGATTTAAGCCAGAGAACACCATGGAACAATGGCCCCTTTAAAATATGAAATGTCCCATCACTATAAACCTCTGTGCGCCCAATTGTCCCCCACAAAATCAAGTGCTGGATCAATGCTGCAGCAGGCTTCTCATTTTATAAGCTATATCAACATTTTATTTTATTTTGTTTAACTACAAAATGACTTGGCTGTTATCTGGTAAACATGCACTGCCAAAAATGTTTTTTATGGAGTGAAATGCCCTTCTGTATCATAATGTAAACACATAGATATTAAGACTTTAGCATTAGGATTGTGTGTTTTTGCTGTCCACAAAGACCAACAGAGTGATAAATCCCTCAGTTAATAAATGAGCAAGTGTTAGCTGACTGCACGTCATTTTCCAGCCCTGTATATTGCAGCCAGATAGCAGCCGAGAAGCGGCTAACTCTAGTAGATAATAAACAATAGTTGAAATCATTCAGCCAAACAGATAAGTACATCACATTAACATTTTTTTCACCTTAATCCCCAAACATTCAAAGCTAATCCAAAACTTATTCTTTCAGCACGTGAGATTATAACATTAGCAAACATGAGCTTACATGCCGTTACTCAGCATCCAAAGACTGAGAGCTCAGAATCAGAATCAGAAATCCTTTAATAGTCTCGCAGTGAAGAAATGTACATTGTTGCAGCAAAAGTGTAAAAATATAAATAAGTAGCATGGTAAAACAAGTACACGTAATGACATGTAGTCACAATTCTCAAAATAATAAGTACTTTAAGAAATAAAGTGCATGGGAAGAACTGTCAACTTCTTGAGCTTGAATTGTCAGACTTGACTTTGTTTGTCATCATGAACCATAAGTTGAAAACTTCACAGCATGATTAGAATAATGAAAAAGGAATTTTAGTCATCCTAGTAATGTATGTAAATTATTATGACTACGTGTTAATTACAGTGAATTCATCTGGGTTTCTACTGTAGATACAGGTAAACCTTCAGCACTCAACAGATGTATAGTTTTCACACTATTGCACCCCTTGGATGAAAGAGTGACCCCCTCCCAGACAGTTAAGAGGGCAGATTACAAAGAACAAGGTATATAAAAGAGAAATGTTAAGGACATAACTCTGCAGAAGGAGCCAGTGTTACATGATGTCCACAGGTGGAAGGCACAGTGATATGAACACGCTTTTACAAAAGAAACCAAAGCGTTAAATGAAAACGCTTAACTGTGTGCCGCGTGGGCGTGATGACGGTGAAACGGTTCACTCCAGGGAAAAACACAATAACATGAAACGTTCTAATCAAAAAGATGCCTTAAGAGAAGCGACAGAATATGGCTTTGGTTAATTAATCTCACAGAGGGCTGTCAAGTACAAGGTACTTAACTGACACAAGCGACTGCGAGATGGGGATTCACAGTATGAAAAGGCCAGATGAATTTGAGAATGCATAAGTTAACTGACAGTCGCTAAGCATATAGTGATTAAGGCTGATTACTTGTATTATTACACTGTCAAGGCAATGTCTACACCTGCAGATATGAAGCACTCTTTGTTCAGTCAAACAGAAGGACATTTTCTCCTTGTTTACCTCTGAATTCTAGGTCACTTTGTCTAGCTGTCAAACTCTCCGTTTGTTATTGGTCTTAAGTGAGAGCGAATATATAGTGAGAGCCTTGGTACATTTATCATTTGACCAGCAGATCTGGGTGCAACATTTGATCAACACTGAGCACAGTTTCAGAGAATATAGTGTGGAGCGGGGCGGTGAAGCATTTTAGTACATATGTTATCTACCATCTACAGGGCCCCTGTGCTCCCACGCCCCAACTGGATCCAAATATTTATCATCCACTTGTAAAAATATTGTTCTTGAATGAGGTTTTAAAGTCTTTTTTTGGCTTCTCTGTTTCTCACTCTTTCTGTTTGCAGTCACAGTCCTCTCTGCATTTTATTTTAGCTGTGGCAATTGATTTGTTGGCATGGATGAGACAGCTGCTGCTCCACTCAATTCCAAAGTAGCCTCACTCCTTTGTTCTGTGTGTAATTTAACACAGTCAAAAAGGCTCGCCAGCATACGTTTGACTGTTTTTCTCTATTGCCCAAATGTAATATTGATTCTATTGAGATAACGTTGTGATGAGATTTTAAAAAATCATTCTCTAAATGTAAGTCCAAACTAAACAACAACCAAAAGGTGTAAAAATAATTGATTCGGCTGGAACACTGGTTCAACTTTATGTGATTGGTTTATATCCATTTATACCTAACCCTAACCCTACGCAGGAAACTATTGGGATCTTAAATGCATGGATGGATAGAAACAGTAGTGTCTGTCATTGAAGTACCTGACCTGTGTGTGTGTGTGTGTGTGTGTATAGTGTGTGTGTGTGTGTGTGTGTGTGTGTGTATAGTGTGTGTGTGTAGTGTGTGGGAGTATGACAGGGAGAGAAAGCAAGAGCAGGTGCAATAACATGGGGGGTGGTGGGGAACACGAGGGCGGCCAGATACAACAACCGCAGGTCACTTGGGATCACAGGCTAGCTGGTATCCCACGCCTTTCTGTGCCAAACCACCCGTGGATCGTTATTGGAACCTCCTGTCCAGTTCTGCAATACTGACCCATACTGCCTATACTGATAATGATGCACTCTAACCCCTAACCCTCTGCAGATCTCACCATTTTGTAGTCCCTCCACAAACGATGGAAGTCAACGGAGCCATTTCTCCGATGCTGCAGCACTGTCCACCCGCCACCTCTAGTCTTCATGTCACAGAACACCTGTGGGGCAAAAAAGGCAAATTAGAACATGGTTTTGTTCCTTAGGGCTGGGTAGCAGAAATGTAGGAATTTTGAGGGCTGAAAAAATTGCATCTGATTCAGAAAGTTTTGTGCATCGAACATTAGCATTGAATGCTTTGTCTAGCTAAAGAAAGCTCACTGACCTTCTGCTTGTTTTCTTGGTCTATCCAATTTTACCTTTTTTTTTACTTTAAAGCAGCATTGATTGATTGTTTTTGCTACTTGGGGGCACTGAATAGCCTTAAAGAAATGTATGCATATATATCTCCTTATAGTAACTACATTTGCCACAATCATTTTACACATTCACCAGATACGGAGCATTCGTTTGAAGTTGTGTTTCACCTGGCAAATGTCCAAAAGTTCAATATTCATCTCCTTTCATCTCCACCAGCTGGTAACGTAAATATCTGGCTATTTAACAGCTAAATGCCCCACTGTGGTAACCAGCTAGTCACTAACAGTTTTTTGGTGCTGGGCAGGTAGCCCAGTGGGCATATCAGCTGTTTTACTGCTACCTGTGGGGCAGGATGGTGACACTGAACCAAAAGCAATAAGGTTGTGGGAAATAAAAACCAAAACAATTAACAGAAAGACACTTAAAATGTGAAAAAAATAAAAAGAGAACTAATATAATAATAATGTAACAATTCTCTGTGGGTTCATCGCTACAGATGATTAATTGTTAGTATAAAAATATTGCATAGTGCAGCTTTAAACTATAATTTATATAGACTGATACCTTTAAAACTGATACCTAAAGCTGCATGGCCATTTACAAAGGAAAACAAGGGTCAAACATGTCAGTATTCCCTGAATTAAGGTATATAAGAAATTAAAATAAAATTATTTATCTGTACCATATTGGTACCAATATTGGCTTTTAAACAATATCCAGCCTTTTCCTATTTTCCATTTGAGCTGTTTGACAGTGACAACGAATCAACCCAGTAATGTGTACATCTCAATAAATGTCACATCTTACAGCATGGGAGTGCTCTACAAGAGGAACGTGGAGAGAAAAGTGTTCAAATAAAACATACTATAGTCTCTCTGTTATTTGACGGATGCCTTGGAAGCCTCAGGAATCGGGATGGGGGGGGGGGCGACCCAACATTACGGGGTGTCATGCAATGATATGACCCAGGTGGGAAGGAAAAACTAACATATCAGCATGTTCTCTTATGTCCCCTTGAGCGGGGGTTGAGGAGGAGGCATCTGCGGTTTTGGTTACACACTGTTTTCTTTCTTACTTGGCTGCACATTTTGTCATATGTTGATATGTTTGGATGAACAAATAGGAATGAATTGCGTTTATTCATCTAGTGACAGAATTTGAAATGTAGACTTTGTTAAGGGACTTGTTTTACATATTCAAGGTGTTTAACTGGACGTATTCCAGCTTTCCTTAGGTATCGAGATTAAACGTATGAATTTCTTCTGTGGGTGGTAAAATTAGAGTCTTTTTGTTACTGAGATCCTTTTTAATTGAACAAGCCTATTCACTTTGCATACCTCAAGGCAACAGGGTGGGACTTTGTCAGTTTTCTAAGGCATTATGTTTGAATCTATATGCAATGTTGGAACCTCAAATTATAGATATTGTCATTGACCTGTCTGGCTCGATAACAACCTCTGCAACCTGCAATGTGGATAATTACTGATGAAACCAAATTGATTTGCTGGGCTGGTTTCTTGAATGTTGTCCACCAAACAACCGCCTTGACCTGTCTCAAGAGTAATGCAGTATAGATGCTGGTGTGTAGGAAGCATCCCAAGGGGTCTCTCTATTTCGACTTCTCAGCTGACTATTTTCTGCTAGAAATGAAATGAGAGTTTCCAGCACTTTCCCAGAATAGGAAAGCTAAATCAAGGTCAAAAGGCACTCAGTTCTTTTACCTCAGAAAACAGTGCAGAGTGGCAATATGCTGTGATTATCCTCTGGCACATTAAGCCAATGTTCTGGCCTTAAAGGCATCACACTGAATACAAAAACATGGTCTTGAAATATAATTCTCAATTTAATTAATTACCCAAATGTGGTCGTTACTATGATTTAGTCCAGATCCATACTTAATACTCCAAATTCACTTATTATTACTATTCAGAGCCAAACCCATTACAATAAAATGCACAAAAATGCACAGGGGACAGAAATAGTACTTTGCATTATGTGTTTAGCAAGAAGTCGTAATGTGTTTTAATTTTATGAGCAGTTGTGAAAAATGTAAAAAGAAAATGATCCAAACTATGAATTATTTGGTTTGTAAACATCATCATTATTCACAACCTTGGTGATTAAAAGTTACATATATGGATAGGTAACTCATATAGCCAAATCTGCATTCCACACACGTGTATGCTTTTTGTCTCTGGTCCAACTGAGAAAGCCCGCTCTCTGCTTTGAAAATAGGGCAATTTGTATCTGCCCCACTTTCACGCAGCCACCCAGATTGCCAGCCACATTGGAATTAGATGGCAAAGGTTGAAAGCGGCAATGATTTGGGGAGTACTAACTTGCATCAGTGGGAACGTACATTGGACCCAGTTGGCAGGAAACACATGGCACCAGTGCCTAACACCTGGCTGCCTTGCCCACAGGAAATGAAGAGGAAGAGCAGGGGAAAACAGAGGCAGTGGGAGATGTTGCCAACCAGCAAACTAGACTGAATAACAAAAAACAGTTTCACAGTCTTTTTCTGCGGTAAGGTCTGAGAGTGAAGATCCCAGCCAATAATGCCAGCAGTGATTCAAAGAAAGGATGGCCCGCTAGTGGATGCCACGGTTGACTTAGCAAGGCCTGCTGGGCATAATGCTTCTGTTGCTTATTATTTTAGCTCTTTGTAACCCATGGCACTTCCATCAACCTCTATAGCAAAACACCCTGCAAATTACCATTACATCACACCAGTTTGTCCTTCCAGTGTTTACTGCGGTCCAAAAAACGAATGAAAAGCCCTCTGAATGTCATTATGAAGTATGTGTGAGCATTACATTATTTAGGCCGGGCAAGGTGAACGGATACCATTGCTAAATATGTAGAAAAAGGTTTCATGTCACAGTCAGTTAGGTGATATTTGCAAGAAAAGGCCAATGACCTTTAAAGTCTTACTACCTTGACAGTCTGGGTGGAGTTGGGGAGGTGTATGCTATATAATCCACTCTCTGTCACTCCAGATCGCAGGATCTCTGCGCAGTCCCTGAAACTAAGCGGCTCCTCCTTGGGCATACTGGAGATTTCTGCAAAAACATGCAGGCATTTATTTACAGATGGTGACCTTATGGGTTTTGCACACAAATCCCAACCCCATATGTGAGTTCTCTTGTAATGGTAAGCTCTAGCTTAAGCCGGCAAAGGTTCATGCATGTAAGTAGTGTGTCTGAGATTTGAAATACAAGCTGATCTTGGAGATATTTGTCAAGTAAAATTATGCTTTTCCGGGGGTTAATCCTATGCTCATTAATCGAAATACTGCCTAAATTAAATTCTGGTGTTCCTTTTTGCACTAAGGAAGTAATAAATAATAGGAATGCAATATATAACTGTGTGTTAAATACTAGTGAGTGAGTGCTCTGTCCTCTATTTCGTATTGACTAATATTTAATCTATTTTATACCTGCAGAACATGTTTCTTATGTAAATTCTTATATCATGTATTTATGTTTATTTTTGGCAGTACGATTTGCTCATTCAAAAACCATAAACCCCTCAGCCTCACCGTTGCAGTGGTTGACCATAGCCAGCAGCTGCTGAACAGTGTCTGTGAGCACATCCTGCTGTCTCTGTAGTAAGGTGCTGTTGAGCGTGGAGCTGCCCAGTTCGCCCTGGAGCTGACTGACCAGTCCACTCTGCCTCTCCAGAAGCTCTTGAAGCTGCTGCTTTTCGCCCTGCAAGCCCTGAAGCTCCCTGCCATACCGAGCCTCCAGCGCCAAGAGCCTCTGTTCCAGAAAACTACCAAAGACACATAGCAAAAGAAAAAGCGTTGACTTTTTGTCCTATAAACATCCTCACAGTGCACTGGAGAGAAGTAAAAACCATATAACATATTATTATTTCAAGTGTTAACATGCGTATTGAATAGTATGGGTGGTATAAGATATAAGATAGATATAAGTGGGTGCAGGTGGAGGATCCATCCATTCAGCATTTACCTTTAACAGCGGATGAGGATGACTAATAGACATAAGCACGACAGTCTCATTGGGCTAACATCATATAAACACCTGTACTGCAGCAGCATTCACAGATGGGCCTGCATGCTAAGCCTTTCGATCATAGCCATGAAGCAACAATCTGACAACGTGTGTGTGTGTGTGTGTGTGTGTGTGTGTGTGTGTGTGTGTGTGTGTGTGCGTGTGCGTGTGCATGTGCACAAGTGCAACACACCCACCTCCAAATGAAGATCATAAATCCCTGCAGCATGAT